>VZSZ01011807.1:1292041-1317897 GCA_013398815.1 Ibidorhyncha struthersii | reverse complement strand
TTGCTTACTCCACCCATTTCCAAAGTGATGTTGCTGATGTCAGAAGAGTTTAAAAACATTGTCTGGTTCCACAGGGTCATTTCCACTGAAATTGCCAGTGATGAGCTGGGAATTATTTCTTTACTCTCAATTTCATCTCAATATTCTGCTGCGTTCATGGTGCATCCCCTGGTCTCCAAGTGGAGGAGTAGGAGGGTGCCACAAAGCCGCAGATGCCACCCGGACAGCAGGGTACGGCATCTGGCTCTGCACGGCATCGAACAGCCTGGGATGCTCCACCATGTCTCCGGCCTTCACTTCAGGGTTGGCCACCTTTCACAGGGAGGGCTTTTTCCAAATACCTAATTGCATTTTCCATTGCTGTGATGTGATCAGGGCGAGGTGGGCTGTAGGCTGGCCAGGCGCCCTGGTCCTTGCCGTCTGCATATGGACCGGAGCCTTCACGGCTATTCTGCAGGGGACAAGTAAGACAGCTGCACAGAAACCTCAAGCCTCCTCTAAGACCTGCAGCAACAGCACCTGAGCGAGTTCTACTACGAAATGCATCTCCCACCTTTCATTTCAGCCACTTTGCTGCTTTGGGTGTTGGCAGACATTAACAGGGCAGACTCCCATAGCACTAACTGGGACCGATAGCAGTAGCCTCTGCCTTGATCCACAGGATGGAGAAGCATCTGGCATGAATTTAGCCAATGCCAACAAATTGCTTCCCATTGAGAAAACCACCTGCAATCAGCACGGCTGCATGCAGCCGTGCGGACACCCACAAAACACGCTGCCGCAGCCCCCCTCCCAGCAGGTCCTGCTCTGCACCAGGGAGGTGGTGGCGGCTCCATTTTCCAGCATGTCATCCTCTCCCAGTGCTCCTACCAGCTTCTCCCAGGCGTTCGTGGAGGATTTGTGGCCTCGAGTTGCCCTCTTGTGGTGCAGCTCAAGTGAGGCATTGGGTTTTTAATATTTTCCCCTCCACCGTGGAAGCTCAAATCTCTACATCATGCATTCAGACCTACTGACATCGATTCCTTTTCCTTTGCTACCTTCTCTGACCGCTTCAAAGTGGTGCG
This sequence comes from Ibidorhyncha struthersii, assembly GCA_013398815.1. NCBI lineage: Eukaryota > Metazoa > Chordata > Aves > Charadriiformes > Charadriidae > Ibidorhyncha > Ibidorhyncha struthersii. Next base: position 1,316,833 of record VZSZ01011807.1, on the reverse strand, counting down.
CGGATCGACAGCTGAAGTCAGCTGAGCTGTACACGTTCTGCAGCTTCGAACAACACTCTTCCACTCAATGCTGGTTTTGATACAAACAATTAAGAAAATCTGCACGTAAGGGGATTGGATTTCCAATAAAAACAACCCAAATACTATTTAAAAGTTTGGTTTAAAAAAAAAAAAACAAAAAAAAACCCAAATCAAAACAAACTCTGCTTTAGCCAAGAACTGAACCAAAAAGTTATCCTTGTGCTTCCACGAATAAGTTCTATGAAACACTAGATCCTTTCAAAACAAAAAGGAAAGCTGTACCACAAAGAAAGATTACTTGTTTTCACTTTTATCACTTCAAGTTACAAAGACACTCCATATTTTATTGGACTGGCTCTTGATTTAAGTTAAAATTTATTTTTCAATAGCAATATTGTTCTCTTCACTCAGCAGTGTAAGTGTACCAGGGTGGGAGATCAATAATGCCGACGGCTGTTAGACTCCCCTAGCTCTGTCATTTAGGCAGGCAGTTTAATTCACAGCACTACCTAGAAGTGAGTTAAAGACATCTCTACAGGAGATGATAGACGCTGGGTCCACTGAGTCTTGGGCCTCCTGAGCTAAGCTCCTCACCTCCCAGGTGATATACCACTGCAATCAGCGCTTTGTAGCGAATATGTCATCTCAAATTTATAGGTGCTTCCAGGGGATGTTTTCTCCAGCGTTGGGCCAGAGAGACTGCCCAGCTGCCATCATTCACAGCAGCACAATGGCAAAAGCTACCTTGTGGCACTGGACCAAAGAGGTCTCTAATTCATTGCCCTGTCCGCAGCAGTGGCCAACAGCAGATGTTCAGAGAAACCACGCAAGAACAGGCACATTTGCAGCCATCCCTCCTTTGGCACAATCTCATGATGTTTTGCAACTTAAATACATGTATTTACACCTCAGAACACCCGTTGAGGTAGGGCGAATCACATGGAGACCACATCTTTAGAGCTTCACATCCTGCAGCACTCTTCTTTGCAAGGCCTTGAAGCAAGTCCACGCATCTATCTGCAGCGCACTGCACCTCTTCAACTTTTTCTAGAAACCTATAATCACTCTGGGAACCTAATGACCCAAGTGGATGAAGCGGGACATGTTTAGGCTTGCACAGGCACACCATGGAGCTGGACAACCTTCAGGGAGGTCCTGCACATCCCTGAGGACACCCCTACCTGATCCCTTTCCTTCCTGGCCTTCACTGGTACATTAACAGCCAGAAGATTTTTACTCAAGATTTTTACTCAAGCATCTGCTGTGAGCTCCCACCAACCCAACCAAGAGGATTAAAAACAACACAGGGTTAAAAACAATAAAGGCTGCATGTTTCAGTTACAGTCACAATTTAGCAGGAGACACTTAAGCAAGCAAACCCTACAAAGGAAGTCTCCAGGTAGCTTTCCATTCCCCAAAATAACACAGCCTCTAGGAAAACAAAGAGAAATCTGCTTTAATCAAACGCCAGCTCAGTACAGAGCCCAAAGGAGAGAGCTGCATGGCCTGTGTTGTACGGTAGGTAAGACCAGATGATTTAATAGCTGCCTCTGGCTTTGAGATCTGCTATTAGACTTGGAATCTCAGAAAAAAACAACAAACCCTGGAAAAATCAATGGAAGTGCAATTTGATGAATGGTTAAGACATAAGAGCCAATCTGTATTTTGACCAGCACATCACAAGCACACCAAGCACTTTAAAAAGCCATCAATACTCCAACTTTTTAGCAGCCTCAGACAGAAAAAGAAAAAAAAAAAAAAAGCACACTTAAACGCCTGAGATGCATGGGAGCCTGGAGTGCTCTGCTGCCATCTCCAGTGCACAGGGTAAAAGCACACAGAGAAAGCCTGTGCCTCATCTGCTGGCGGGTGCCACATGCGTTTTGCAAGCTCAAGAAACCCATTGGCAGTTTGCTAAGGGATCAGTTCACAAGTGATTTCCTTAAAATGATGTCCCTAAATAGCATCTCCTGCTGTTACTGCTGGGGACTCCAGTCCGACAGCCCCAGGGCACTTTCTTACTCCCCAGATTTGGGCACTGTCCTCTCTGATCATGCAGGAAGAGAGGTAACAGGCCTGAAGAGATGCACGTGATGTGCCATAAACTGAACGGCGGCAGGCAGCGACCTATGGAGAGATACAGAGATCCACCCAGCAGCTCCTCTCTTGCATACGCAGTGCTGAGATCCCAGCAGGAGGATGCAGGTGGCTCTTTTCTGAGCTTCACCCATGGATCAACCAAACAAAACTCCATGATCAGTCGCACACATGTTCAGTCTGGAGCTTCATTCTCCAAACCTCACTGAGCACATTAACGGGGCTTCAACTTGTTTTAGGCATCACCCAGGGTCAGCGCTCTCTTTTGGTCCTCCGTGTGGGCAGGACCTCTTAACACCATTGGTTATTTTCTACTGAGATGTCAGCCAGAACTGGGAACAAATGAAAAACGAACCAACATTAATTGGTTCTTTGCATCCCCTGCCAGGGACGTGGCAGCTTTCAGGAGCCACTGCCACCCCTGGGCTGAGCTGATGCCGCACCACGGGAAGGCAGTTGCTGTAGGGACAATTTTCTCCTGGCTCCTGGGTCTGCAGGGACCTTCCCGAGATTCACACCCGCTGCACCTAAAAAGCCTCACTAGAAAAGCAGCAAACTGAAGTTCTACAAAACAAAACAGAACAAAAAACCCCACGAAGCAGGTATGCCTGCTGGGGACCAGCCAGCCCCGGGGAGCGGTGGCACGAGCTACTCACCAGCTCCACGTGGCACTGCTCCTGACTCCCCCCATATGCCACCCTCCAACGGGAGGACTTGGTCCTGACCAGCTCAGCCCACCCATCGGCACCCCTTCTTTCACTCCGAAATCCCCACTCCCTCCTCATCCACATTGAGGGACCAGAGGCTCGGCGCTGCCGGCACGCACTCCCCGCCGGAGCAGGACCACCCAGCCGCAAGAGCTGCCCAGTGCCCGGCCGCTTTAATTCCTGCCTTCGCTCACAGCCCGGAGAGCAGATTGAGGCCAAGTTCTCATTACTGCAGATCATTAGCTGGACGGGAAGAGAACCTCCCCTTATCGCTTTCCCACGTTGACGCTGAAAAACCACATCACTCTGCTCCCAGCAGGAAGATCTCCTGGTTCCGATTGAGGTCCACAGCCTCGGCCCCACCTCAACCCAAGAGCATTAACCCTTTTCTGCATTCACACAATACCTTTTATTGCTGTTTCAGACATTGAGGACACCCCTCAAGACCCAAGCAACCACTATCCTCAGAGGGGAACCAAACAGCTTGAAAAAGCAAGAGCTGGGCATGTTTCACTGGTGTATGTTTTCAGGACTGACATAGTTAAACCAGAGCCAAAAGCCCATCTGGAAGGTGATTTCTGTTACACAGGAGCCATGTCAGCTGCTGCCTGGGACCCTGGCCATCCCCTCCATCCTCCTACACCAACAAGCAGGCCAGGAGCCGCAGGGGTTTAAAATAACCGGTGGAAAAGCATTGCTCAGCCCCCATCGCGGGGCAGCCCCGCAGCTGCCAGTGCCCGTGCAGCCGAGGGGAAAAGGAAGTTTAGGAATGCCTCAAATTTGCCTCTTCACCACCAATTTGCTATCAATTTAACTTAATGTCTGACAGCTCATTCGACAGCAAGGGTTTGTACAAATAAAGCAAACTAGGGAAGATTTGCACGTTAACGAGCGCAGAGACACAGGTAACGAAGACTGGTGAAGGTGACAGACACCATCACGACCCTTAGTGGCACCAGCCACCACCGGCGCGGTCTCAGAGGCGTAGAACAGGGATGGGCATTCCCACGGGGGAAGCAAACGCCCTGCAACCCCGTCACAAATCCCTCAGCTGGGGCAGGAGGGTGCCCTAACCACCTGGCTGCCCCTNAAAAAAAAAAAAACAAACCCAAAACACACACCCACCCCCTGCTTACCCCAGGCCCGCCTGCAGACAGCCCCGCTGTGGGAAGGGATGGCTGCAGCGGGGAGGAGCTGACCTCCCCAGGCCACATCTCCCTCCCTGACTGCTCAGAGAGTGGTGGTAAAACCCCCCTCCAGTTCGACTCAGCTGGTGGCAATTCACCTCCATCATCACACACAGCTCTGGCTCTCCCCTGAAGAGCCCCCGCCCCTGCCCCGTTGCAGCAGCCCTGGGGGCTCTGTTTGATGCTCCCCAGGGATATTTGATCCTCACCAGAGGATTCAGGATGCCCATGACAGAGGCTTTGTTCCTGTTTCGGACTGCTCTTGTCCACCCAAAGGGCGCTGTGTCATCCCCTCATTCCCAGCACCATCTGGTCTCCCTTCTGGCTCCCAAAACACCTCGTTTTTCTCTCCCGGGTATTTCCTATTTATGCCCTTTCTGCTGCTTCAGGCACAGTGACTTCGCAGCACCCACCACACTGACCCTGCGCAGATTACAGCGCTCTCCACGGTCTCTGCAGGAACTGCTTAGCCTCTGGCTGTATCCTGCAAATAATCTACCAACTAATTAGTAATTAATTATTTGCACATCCTTAATGCTTCCTTTCCAGGCCAGCAGAGCATGTTACAAGTGTAAAGGAACCAAAACTCCTCATCCCCGAGGGCCACCGAGGAGTACAACACACCCACAGACGCCAAACGCTGCTCAAATCAGCTGCTGGGAAGCTGCAGTTTCGGGACCTGAGCCCCAACCCTCATGTGCACCATCCACATCCCAGAGCTACAGACGAACCTCCTACGGCTCCTCGCAGCTGGCCCGTTAGATGCCAGCTCTGTCCGACGAAGAGCCACGCGCAGCCACATCTACTAGAAATCAGCAGTGACCCCTCCCTCCTCCTGCTTTTTTCCTTTTCCCCTAAACGTAAGCTTTACATCCTTTCTGAGCCGCAGCTTCCGTACTGAACACCACCCTTCAGCAGTCTAAATGCCATGGAGAAGCCAATGCAATCTTCACATACGCCAACGAAGGCATAGCGTGTCGAGAGTCTGAACCCCCTGCCTGCGGCAGAAGGCTCTCTCCTCTCCCCGCTACCAGGGCTGCAGAGGGGAGAAGCGGGACCCCCCCATCATCAGCAATTGCCAGCAACACCGATGGCACCCTAGCTGCAAAGGAACATTCCTCTGCAGCCTTGCACTCCCTCGGCCCTCATAAGTAAGAGGGGGGAAAAAAAAAAAATAAAAATCGCTTTGCCAGATGACTGTACATCATAAGCGAGCTGTCAGAAAAATAAACCTCTCGCTGTTTTTCCCCTGTGGGATTGAAACGTGTCTGGGTTTCCACTTTGATAACACCAGGACCTCACCCGTGAGCAGAGGAACAACATTAACTTTGCAGGAGCTGGAGCCGCAGGCCCATCACAGTCACTCTCTCTGTACTTCGTACTCCCTCCTTTTATCTCTTTTTTAAAGTCAACAAAGCTTTTCCCAGCAAATCTGAGTCCAATGCATAACAGACAGACAGCTCCATGATAATACATGGGGTGCCCGGCATGGATATTCACTCCTGGGCCAGCTGGCCCCCAGGACCACCACCACCACCACCTTCTTCCGGACACTTAGTGTGGGGAGAAGCCAGGGATAAGCCTCCAGAAGTCCATAAGCTGCCGCTGTTAGGAACCTGCTCCAGAAAGGCTATTTCTGACTTTACACAGAAGTTAAACCCCCAGGTACTCCCTTGGGTTTCAGGGACACAGCTGACCCGGGCAGGTACCTGGAGCATCCGAAGTTATCCCTGCCTCAGCCCACCAGGCACTGGGACCAGCCTGTTCTTGTAGGCTGGTGGTTACCTCCTAAGCAGTCCGTGCTCAGCGATGCCACCAAAGGAGACATATCCCTGCATCCCTCAGGCTGGGGACAGCAGCCTTCCCTCACCCGACCAGCCCCTGCATCGTGCTCCCCCAAACATAACCATAACCCACAACACACAGAGCTCATTGCACCCCAACTGCACGGCCCTACCTGGCAGCTGGGACAGCGAGGACATCCTTCGGCTGGCACACACCTCAATGAGAAGAGCAGCCTGTGCTTGCGGCTGAGATATCTCCTTGCCTCCTGGAGCCCTCCCACCCCAGCCAGCACAGCCCTTTTCCATCACGCAGACGATGTCCCAGCTGGGGCCGGCCCCACTCGTCAGCACCCCTGCCAGGTCCCCCTTCCCACCTTGCATCCACTGGCTCTTGCTGGAGCTGATGCAGGAGCTTGCAGGCCATCCTTCCTCCCGTCCCCCTCAGGACAGACCTTCCCCTGAGTCATTTCCTCACATTTACACCAGTAAAGAAGCTTCCACAGATGCCCAGAGTTTGTGCTGGCCTTAGCAGGGAGCCACAGGGTTTCATCCAATGCTCTTGTTCCTCTATTGCTATTTTTGAAGGGAACCAAACAGGAACTAGTGAGAGGTAGGGGATCCTGAAGCAGGACCTCTTCACACACGTACACAAAAGGAGGGTGGGACAGGAGACGCCACCGCTGCTCCCTGCCCCATTAGAAACCATTACTTCCAGCAGAGACCCTAATGGCCTCAACATACCTGCCAGTCCCTCTTCTTCCAAGCTTTTTTGAGTCTTTGTGGGCCAGGCTGACGCAAGAGCCATCATCCGAAGATCCCTGTCCTGAGATTCCCCTTTTTCTCTGGTTTCTGGCCTCAGCCCACCTTGCCCACATCAAGCAGATGGTGCCCCGAGCCTCGTGCTGGAAGTGCTGTTGGCCCAAATGAAGCGTAACGTGCCGAGTTCTCCCTAACAAAGGGGTCCTCTGTTTGGCTTTCCCATGAGGGTTATTATAGCCAGCGTTTATTTTGGACTGGGGCCAAAACATGCATTAGTGTTCCTCATCCTGTGGATTTCTGTGCACGGCTCGAACGAGCGTAGGGGGCTCACAGCCGCCGTGCCAAGCTGGAGGAAAGTTTTTCAGGAGTTTGAAGTCTTCTTCCTATACACACACTGCTCAGAGAAATGGGCCCTGGACATCCCTGCCTGCTGGGGAAGGTGCGGACCAGCCCCATAGGTGCCCATCCTTGCCCGGTTTGCCGTGGGGCAGTGGTCAGCGCGAGGGGAAGGTTGAAAGGTCTGCCCCGTGGTCCCAGCTCTGCTGCTGGGTTGTGCGATAAGTCATTTTGGTTTCTCACACTGGGATAAAGATACTGAATTCCCGTCGTAGGTGTTTCAGGATGTAATAAGGAAAGCAACAGGTTCCCGCTCTGCTGGGAGGAGGGATCTGCTTGAAGAGCTGTTCCCATTCCCAAGATATGGAGCTGCTGGAGGAATGTGTCTCCCCAACCAGGTGGGGTGTGTGCTGTCCCTCACTCTGTACATCGCTCCGAGGAAGGTGTTACCTCTTCCCTGAAAACCTCACCAGCGCACCTCCTGGCCCAGTCCAGGAGAAGCCCTTAAATCGCATTTTGTAGCCTCGAAAGAAACGCCAGCGGGGTTCTGGGCAGCAGCAACGCGAGGTGGATGCTCGGACGCCCGCTCGCCCCACGCTGCACCACCGCTGCCGCCGCAGGTGCCGCCACCAGCTCCCCGGGGTTAGCAGTTTGCTCGCCGTGTTTTCGGCACGTCCTTTTGCTGGATTGTAAACGTCAAAGCAGACTGCATCTGCTCTCTGTGCCGTGCTGTAATTAGGAAACAATATTATTAAAACCAATTCCCATCTCCGCTTTCTTTTCATCTCCCCTCCTTCTTGTTGTTCCTCTATTCTCTTCCCTTTGCAGCCTGTGGCCTTTGGACTGAATGCTGATGAGCCGTTGTTTGGTCTAATCTGCGGCGCTTGTTAGCGGGGTTGTTAACGCGGTTTCTAACCACCTGCTCTGTGTTGGCTTCCCCCAAGTCCCTGCCTCAAAGCCGGTTCAGTTCCCCTGCATCACAGCCTTTTGCTGCAAAGGCGCTGGGGTTATTGCTCTTTTCGAATCCACACGCCCACGGCCGCGAGCGTCGCTGCCCGCGGCGGACCCGTGCTCTGCCCAAATTCAGGCGCTTTGTTGCGGGGTGCAGAGAGGGGCCAGCGCAGCTCCGTGGGCTGTCTGTGCTGCCGCGATTTTTTGGAGGGGTAAACCACTGGGTATAGGCATCGCGTACGGTTTTGTACCCATCCGTATACCCTTCCCCACAATTATTTGTTTCCAACTGCAGCGTGGGCAGTGTTGGCAGCAAACCCTGTGATCTCTCCTGGGCCACCCGGTCCCACCCGAGGCATCCAGGTGCCGCACTGGGTGCTGGCTGCTCACCCTCAGGCTTCGCACAGAGAGGAGTTTAGCTTCAGTCCCCGTGTCTTACCGTCAAATTTCAAATCTAAAGTGTAGGCACAACACCCACAAATACAGCTCCCTCCGTCGAACAAGTTGAGTGGGAAGAAGCAGATGGGAGCAGAGGAGGAGTGGGGCTGTGGGAAGGGACAGGGAGAGCCGGGTGGCCCAGGAGTGGAGGTGCCTGTGGAGCTGAGATCTTGTGGAGTTACTGGAGGAGGAAAATTGAGCCTCCTCTCTGCAAGACAAAGCAGAGACTCACATCTCTTTAACGAATGCTTTGAGCTTAATGGGTGACAGCGAGGCTGCAGGCACCCCAGAGCGTGCCAAGATGCCATTTCCACCCAAGTTCAAAGGCGCAGCCACGTTGCACGCGCTCTGCGGTATAACAGTGACACCCCGAGCTCCCCCGAGGCGCTGGGGATGGAGAAGTAGCTACAAGTCGCTGCTGGAGAAGCAGCTGGAAAGGATCTACCACCTGTCAGAAGGAACACATCTCGGGGAGTGAGAGCACCATTCCCCTCCGGTCAACGGCCAGATGCTTGGATGGTTCACACCGGCTCCTTCCCGGGGACCGAGCAGGGCTCGCTCTCTTTGCGGCAGATGATTGAGGTTGTTTTGAAGGTCTCTCTCATTTTTGTATCATTTTCGTAAGTAGAAGGAAAGATCTAGAAACCGAGGTTACGTTCAAAAGGAAAGTTACTACTAACTTAAAAGAATAACAAAAAGGTACTGGAGACATTCGTACAGTTTTCCTACCTAATTTTCTCCTTTTATTGAGTGCTGTGTTTTCGGCTGGATGAGAACCTCTGTCTCCGCACACCCTGTGCCATCAGCTCCCGGAGCAGGGTACAAGGAGACGTGTTTGCTGGGAGCTGCAGACAGCAATTTGCCAAGCACAATGCCGCCTTTGAACCTAGTCACTTGCAGACAATAATACTCTTTTACATGCTAATAGATAGTATTGTTCTTCAAATGTCTGACATTTATAGCAATATAATATCTCTGGCGAACAGCGTGCCAGTAACAGGCATGACTTCCCAAGGCAAGTGCTGGGGAGGTAGAGGGATGGAACAGGAATTAATATGCAAGATTTGTGACTGAATTTCACTCCAATTGCTGCTGTTTCCTTCCTATATTTCAAAACTGGTGACTGCCCTGAAAGGTAATTCACATAAAAACCCCACCCCAACCCGGCGTAAATATAGCAGCAGACGTAGATGGGCTGTAAATTGGCATCATCCACCTGGAAGCTCTGCTGGCCGGCATCCAAACGAAAACCAGGGCCAGGCCTAAGCAGCCCTGCTTAATATCAAAGAGAGGCAGTAGGCAGGAATGACTGCCTGGAGAAGACGTTTGCTTGAAATGGATGAATTATTAATAAACTTATTGTTATTTATTGTTCTTCTTAGCTTGTCTCACTGCACGTGTTAAAATGGATTTCATTCTTCCCTATTATGCCTAACAAATATTTGTGCCTAGATGTGAAGTGAGGAGGTGTTTCTCTCTGGGACTGCACCTGAATCCCCAACGAGATGCACGGAGGGGAATCCGTGCACACGGGGCAGCGGGTGAGGATCCGAAATCTGCGTTTCTGTTTGCATCCCTGCCCGCCAGAGGATACCGCTACTTCGCTTGAGTCAAGCATCTTTCCGACGGCCTGCCAACCCGTAAAGCCGTTGGAAAACCTGCTAGGAGAAGACGTGCAGCAGCTCTAAAGGGGCAGCCGCAAGGTGAGACGCGTGTGGAGGGAGCAGGCAGAGGGCAGAGCTGGCATTGGACCCAAAAATCCAGGTGACTCCTTCCAGAGGTCGTGTCCCGCCAGGCATCCAAACAACCTCTCTGCTACGTTCCAAACGGAGAGGAGGGCTTGAAGGATAGCAAGCCTTACATTTTTGGTGCTAGTTCTTGGCTGAGACGGGAGCAGAAATGTTGCCATGATGTCTACTGAATAAATACGCACTACTGCTGCTCTCGCTTGTCTTTACAGTTTTGGAGGAGATGCAGATGGCCCTTTAAATACTTGCAAGGCCTGCAACTTTTCCAGAGTGGTTTTTTTCTTCCCTTTTTCCAAGCTACTTGGCTCCCTGCAGTAATTAATATTATCTAATGGGGTGAAAAGCAAAGCAAAGCCTTCATATTTGAGATTATTCACACAAACAAAAATGTAAACAGCTGTCTGAGAGAGAAGGAAGAAATGGGCTCCGAGACAGGACCCTGCAGGAACGAGCTGCCTGGAGCCGTAACAAAAGCCTGTGCCGGGATATTTGGTGCCTGCTGGGTACAGCCAAGTGGGAGAGACGCTGTGCAGCCACGTCCTCCTCAAACAGGGAGGCCACCGACAGCCCCAGGGGACTCTGTCCAGGGGGTTTTATTCCCTGGAAAAACTCAGTTCCCAGAAAACCTGTTCCTCTCCAATGCTGCCGTGCCAAGACGCATTGCTGTGCTCATCCAAACTGCTCAGGATAGCTGAAAGTCCTCAAGGACTCGGCGGAGGACAAGGAGAAAAATATACCCCTCCGTCAACTGCAGCCACTTAGTTTCAGATCTGTTCCTGGGTAATGGAGAACGGGATCATAAAGCTGGGTGATTTCAGAAAAGATGAAAAGAATAACAGAGGGGCAGATCATTAGCTTGGCTCCGCGGTGGCAGGTGGCTCTGGTCAAAGACAGCCCTAAGAGAGGCCCGGCAGAAGTGTCCCCGGTTGCGCGGAACAGCTCTGTAATGAACTGGGCTGCAAGATGATGCATTGTACTCTTTCGGAGGAGGCATTAGCTTTTAAACCAAGCAGATAACCTCAGGAGGAGTTAATGAAGCATTTCCCTTTGTGTTCCCCTGCCTGTCCCCCTTCGCTTGCCCTTTGGGGACAGTAACCCTCTCCTGCCAGTCTGTATTATTCGTCCTGACTTTGCTTAGATCTTGAAACGAGGCTTTTCCTCTTATGGTGTTCATAAAGATTCAGTCATTTTTTTCAGGGGGTTTAACAACAAAAGTTTCTGCTTCTGGGGCTGAGGAAAAACTTGCGGAGCTGTTTGGCTGGTGCCTGTCTCCTGCAGGGCTCTTTGCAGGGAACGGGGATGGGAGCAGAGGGGCGGAAGCAGCTGGGGAAGGCAGAGGAGGAGAAGGTAACCATGGGGAGACCACTCCAAAAGAGATGGGAAACAACATGGGATCCTGTCCATAGCAGAGGAAAATATATAAGGCAGTGCTGCAAATGCTGACTGCTAATGGGGAGGTTGGATTTGCTCAGAAACATGTGGCAAGACTGTGACTCTGGGTGAATTATTGAACAGATGTACTGCAAGGGGCTTGCAGGACCCTGTCATTGCAGAAAGGAGGGATTTCTCTTTGGCTCTCCGTGTTTGAGAAGGATGCTGCTGTTCTTTGGGCAACGAACATCCGAGCTTGTGACCCACTGGGGAGCCCCACATCCACAGGAACGGCAGAGCCCTGTGTTTGCGTTAAGCAGAAAGACAAAGCCCTGGTTTTAAAAAGAGAAAGCCCCACTTTCCTGCTTCCTTTTGGGATGGCTCAACCATCCCCAATTCGATGGCTCAAGTCCCTCAACCACTTGAACGTAATAATCAAACAACTCATAACAAGTCTTATGGTGTTCAATAAACTCACGGTGTTCAATAACAAGTCCCCTGTAGAAGCCAGGGCTGTTCTAGCCTTAGACATGGGTGAAAGACGTGGAGAAGGGCCAAGGCAGGAGAAGGTGCTGTGCACTCCTTTGCATGGCAGAAAAACAGAGCGGCAGCAAATGATCACATACCATCTTATTTTCATGGCTGTCGTGGCCAAAGTGGGTCACCAGACACAGGAGCTGCCTGGCAGCTAAGCGAGCTTTGAAACCCTGTGCCTGTATATATTCCTGGTGTACTTCCTATGCCTGTGCTGGGATGGGATCCTTTTCCACATTTTTTTCTTGCAAGCCCTGATTATGTGGATGCACAAAGGAAATGATAATAACAGTGGAAAAACATTAGGAATACCAGCCACACACTTTTTACTGCGTAAACATGTGCAGTTTTGCTCCCTGTCTGTGAAGCCGAGGTTCTTGGCATTGTGGGACTGCTCTTCACGTTAGGGAACTTGATGAGCATTTTGGTTGGAAAAGGGGGCTAAGTCCACCCCCCTGGCAGATTCACAGCACCCATTCGATCTTCGGAAATAGCATCCCCTTCTCTCCCCTCCAGCACGGCTGACCATGTGGCTGGGCTCCAGATTAAACAACTTTTCACAGAGGAAATTTGGGACAGCATCAGGAAGAATCTGCATTTTAGGAGATTTTGCTTCAAGCAGAAGGTACTGGAGATGCTTTGTAGCAACAAGAGTCACTTCCGAGCCGGGATGTCCTCTCCAGGTGTACAGCTGATGATGACCCTTGTGCTGCCACCCATCCAAGACCTTGGTGCCTCATAAACTCTGAAGAATAAAATAGCTCACGTGGCCTGTGCTGATTCTCGTAACAAGGGTGAATGTCATCGTAGCTCAGTCTCCTCAGGATGAAGTTTTGGTAGCAGAGCAAGAGGATTTCAACGCAACACTGTGTTGGCTGTGTTCATACACCTTCTCTGTGTCTCCTGTGGACAGACCGGTTGGGTATCTAAGATCTGGCAAAGACTTTTCTTCCAGTGGGGAGAGACACTGGAAAGTTTCAAAATTATCTGCGAGAGTTAGGCTGGAAAAAATATTTTGTGCTTGGTCAAACAGATTCTAATAATTGAAAACATTTTTGTTTTCATGATGATTTATTTTATATTCTAAAATTAGATATTAAAAATTGTTTCAAAATGGAAAAACTCAAGATAACTCATTCCAAAAGTTTGGGACGAAGATGTTATGACTCGGTAGGAGCAATTTGTTTCTTTTCTGTCCCTAACATGATGTTTCTGTGAAATGGCCGTGATCTTCTGATGTTTTCATTTTGACATGCTTGCGTTGTCTGACAGCATAAGGACTCTGTTTAAGCGGTTTTTCCAGGCACCTGCACCTATTTCAGTCAGAGCCGCATTTCTGCTCTCTGCAGGCGGTACGGGCGAGGCGCCGTGGGCACCATCACCATGGATATTGCTTGCATAGGCACAAGTGTGCCAACAGAGAAATCGCGCATCGTAGGGAATGCACTTTATATAACTTCCTGGCTGAGGGAATATTTCCCAAGTTTGTGTTAGAGTCACTGAGCAAATCTCTTGGCTGCAGAGAAACATCCGTGTAGTACAAAGCTGAGGAGGGGAAGCTCAGATCCAGCTTCGAGAGCGCAGTGAGCCAAGCTGCAGCCAAAATAAGGGTCTGATCCTCAAAACCACTCCGGTACTCCAATAGCCACCAGGTTGGGGCCTCTTGTTTGCTCCCAGCCCCCATAGGGCAGTCTGCAAGCTAATTCCCAGCTGCAATGCTGAGGCTTGCAGGATTCATGCAGGTGAAGCTCATCGAGGCTCTGGGTGAGGAAGGCTCGCAGGGCTACATGCCCAGGGCTTAATTTTCTGCGCTCTTGCCCATCGTGCGGTTGCTCACAAGTCTTTGGGGTGCTGGGTGGTGCCAGTGCCGGGCGATGCATGGGACCCTGCACGTGCTGAGGGGCTCTTCCAGCATCTCCGTGGACTCACCCTGTCTCTACCTTTGAACTCCAGCTCTGCGATGCAGCCCTACACTGCCACCCTTCCCCGCTTGCTCATACTTGTGGTGTGAGTAATGTGCCCTAGGGCATCCCTAGAAGGTCACAGAGCCTCCTGGGCTGACCAGAACAGGGTCACAAATCACTGCCGCCTTCACAGCTCCAGCGTGATTGCTGCCGGTTGGGTTCGGGCCTGACGTGAGCCAGGATTTGGCCTGTCACCTACCTGGAGCACAGCGGTGTTTTGTGGATACAGCCCTAGCAAATGAGTCTGAAAGAAAATAAATTGCTGATTAACCCTTTTCTAGCACAGCCTGTGTGGCTGAGAGCATGATGAAGCATCACGACACTCTCTCTAGGGCAATGTCTATGCCAACGGCTGTACTTTCTTTGCAACAAATGATGCGTTGTGACAAGCTCTAAGACTAAAACTAAATTTACACAGGAAAAAAGCCCAAAGCTATTTAGCTGGTAGCTCTTGGTCATTCCCCTGAATCCATGCCCGTGTTCCTCTGCCAATGTCCCTGGCGTGGTGGCTGCTGTCCCGCACCGTCCAGGCTGCTCCCGGGAGCTCACCCCAGGGATGCAGCGGGGCTGATCTCACCTGCAGGCACCGCAGATCTCATGGGGACTGATGGTAGGGAAATGCTACCACTGAGAGGTTTGTCAAATAAATCCTCAGAACCTCCTCGTAAGGCTGGAAAGTTCCAAATCCCCCCCTTTATTGGTCACGGGGAAACAAAGCAAAGAGAAGCATTGCTGATCTAGAGGATGGCTTCTCCTCCAGAGCTCAATGTTAGATTTTCTGAATGGAGGGGGAGGACATCTCCTGAGCTGAACCAGCTCGCTTCATGCCTGGTGAAACACCTGGACGAGCCCTCCCGGCTGTTTGTAGGACTCGGGCATGCAGCCAACAAATCTGCAGCCTTTGAATTCAACACCCCCGTCTGCCCTCAAAGTCAACAAGAGCTTTGTTCACCTTTGGACAGCTGAATTTCCACTACATAAGTTCAGCCCCGCTTCTACCCTTGCGTGAGGCACCATCAGTGCTGTTATTTCACTAAATCAGAGCAAAATGGTTATCTTTTATTTCCCTTTTCATGAAACCACGGGTCCGCCCTGCCCACCTGCATGGTTAGTCATAGACCTGAGGCTGCAGGTGGGAAGCACGTTGGGTTCCCAGGACAATGTGTTTTCTCTGGTGGCCACACCACTTTTCACCTTTCTCCTCACACCTTTACGATATATTGCTTTGAGGTGATGGACACAACAAGGAAATATGTTACCAAGGCAATGGCAGGAGAATCTAGGCCCCAGATTACAGATTTTTTCTCAAACAGGACCTGGAGGGGGCAGTCAAAAGTGTGAGTTACTATTGAATTCAGCAGGAGCTGCATGAGGCTGGCGTGGAGGTTTAAGTATCCCACACCGGTAACTCTGGCAATAATAATTCATCATGTAGGGATTTTGCCTCTCTTCTGTGTTACTGGAGGGTTTTCATGGGCAGCGATGTGCAGTCCCGGTGGGATGCTCTGCACAGCATCCCTTCTGCCCCGGGCATCAGCTGAGCCGTGCGGGGAGGCTGCCACGCTGGGGAGCCCGCCATGCTGGGGAGCGCAGCAGCGGACCCGCAGGTCCTGGCGCCACTGTTTGGTGGGGTTACACCAGCACAGCACTGGGAAGAAGGGCGAAGTTCGGAGCACACCTGCCCAGGGCTATGCTGGCTTTGACTTCTGAACCTGGCCCTTGTAGGAACCGGGAGTGGGAATGTCAGGTGAACCTTTATCCTTGCAACCGTGCTGCGCCGGACTTCCGTGGTGGGATTTCGGGCAGGTTCTGTGCTTTGCATGGGGCTCAGGAGTGGGGTGAGATGTGTCCTTACAGCCCAGGGCCACGGTCCCCTGAGTGCCTGCTTGCTGGCCAGACACCTTCTTCTGGACCAGGGACTGAATTCCCACCTCTTGAGCCCTCAGTAGGAGCTGGGCACGGTTGGCCGGTCGTGCCACGCAACCAGGACTGTCCCTCGGTCTGGGAAGTGCCGTCACATCGTCCTCAGAGCCCCAATCCCCCCAATAACGCGGTGCTTTAGATGGGAGCGGATTCGCTCCAGCGTGGGAGGCAGATGTTGCACAGCTGTGCGAGCTGCGTGGAGCAACACTGACATGCAGCGGTCGGCTGCTGCCATCTCCGCCGGCCTCCCCCTGCCCTCCCCGAGGCCATCCACACCAGGGGGGTGGACGCAGGCCAAGTCTCGCAGCGCTTGCTGAGAATTCAACTATTTCCCAGCGAAGAAAAACACCCTGGCTGGTAATCTTCCTCCCACAAAAGCAGTGTTTGCTGCAGCGGAATCACCTGCTGGCTAAAGAGGAGGGAATTGTTAGCGGCTCTGCAGCAAGAAACATTTTTTTCCCCAGCACATTATTTAGATTTCTTTAAGACTGACCCATAATATTGCCTATGAGTGACCATGCAGCTTGCAGCCCAGGGGATGCTGACGGTCAGTTGTTCCCACATGGGAAAGTGTGTGTATGCACTATACCCGCAATGCTGAACTGGGAAAGAAAGAAGAAGGGAGAAGAAGAGTTTCAGATGTTTCAGCTCCCAGAAGCTCTGCTGGCAGCCACGTTGCTCAGAAGAGCTTGGCCACATTGGGTGCCCGCACTGAAACTGTCGCCCTTTTATCAGTGGTGATGTGTTTTGAAACCTGGCCCGGGAAATGGCGTGAGCCTGGGGCTGCGCTGGCTGCCACCGTGCTGCCCAGCGCGCGTTCAAGGCAATGTCAGCTCATACAGTACCTGGCTATGACCCAGCTGTGGCCAGCTGGCTCAACCCCCTGCTCCGCGCGGGTTGTCAGGCTTCCGCCCAGCTGTGGATGGATGTCTGCCGCCCTTGAGCACCAAAAGCAGCACGGCAGCCCAGGAGTGGCGATGGCAGGGGACGGGAGAAAAGGGACAACAGGCAAATTGTAATGCCTGATGGAAAAAATCTCCCTTTTCCCAGGTTATAGGTCAGCATCCAGCATTTAGCAACCCATGCCTTTACAGTAAAAGACCAAAAGACACTCTTATAGCCTGAGTATGTGTAAAATCGGAGCAGTTCAGCGAGGAACACCTAGGAAGGCAGAAGGAGCTCCAGCCTTGGCAAAGGGGGTAGTTTGGGCTGGTTTGGTTCTGTATAAGGACTTGAGGGGGTTGTAACGGAGCGTCAGCTCAGCGGGAGCATCCTGGCAACGCGTGATGTTTTAGCCAAAAGACTGGATGAGATTCTTGGGTGCGTGAGAGTAGAAATGGCGAGCAGAAGCTGGGAGAGGATTTTACCTTTTTATGGGACTGGGGAGGCTGATTTGGGAATTTTACATCGAGTTCAGGCATCTGCATTTAAGAGAGGGTGTTGGAGAGTGTTGAAAAGAGCTACAAAATTGATTGAAGGGCTGGAGAAACGGCCTTACAGTGGGGAGAACTTAAAGACCTCCATCTGTTTGCATTATTTAAAAAAGAAAGAGGTTGAGAGGTGACTTGATGACAGTGTGTAAGTACCTTCATGAGGAGAAAAGAGCGGCATTGCAGGTTCTGTAATCTAGCGGGGGGGGGGAAACACAAATGGATGGCTGGAAGTGAGAGCCAGATGGAGTCAAACTGGAAAAAAAAACAAACAAAAAGACAAAAAAACAGGTCCAACATTTTGGAACAAACAAAAAGGAAAACGGTGGGTTTTTTTATTTTTGGTGTCTTGAAATGAAGACTGGGGTCTTTTCTGAAAGACATCTGTTAGCTAAAGCACAAGCTAGCACTTAATGGCTAGGGCTTAACGTGGAGATCCTCGGGATAAAATGATTGTATGGACACACTCAGCGTTGCAGTGCCATCCAGGAGGATGCTTTAGCACGTACGTTTGGGCTTATCCACCGGGCTTCTGAGCAGGGCTAATGAAGGACGTTAACTCAGGAGCAAGGCTGTAGTCAAGAAAGGAGGGGAAAAAATTCCATCATGGGGCTTTATTTTGCTTATTGGCTTTGAAGAAAAAAAAAAATAAAAATCAGAGAGAAGCAAAATCGGTCCCCTTGACACAAACGTTGCAGGTGCGGAGGGGCTGGCGGGGGCACGGCCGGTCAGAATAATCTGCTGTAAGCGTGTGGACAAGTAGCCGTCCCGAATTAATGAAATCAGTTGAAGAAGGGGTTTAGCTGCGCTGGTGCAGAACGTACTTGTAATGACAGCCTTGAGGCCCTTCCGAGTAGAAATACCAGGTCTGGCTTTCGGAGGGTGGGATTTTCCCTACCCTGGGTGCACATCTGCTCTTTTGTTCTGGACAATAGGAAAGCCCCTTCCTCCGCACTCCGGCTCCCGCTGCCGCGCCTGGCCCTGCTCCCACCGACGAAGCCCATCCCGCTGCCTGCGCCAGGCTCCTCACCTCCACCCCACCGCCCGCGTCCCCCGCTCCTGGCAGCCGGGAGCACCTGGGCACGGTTGGATTTTGGGATGTGGCGGTGCCTCATTGTGGCTTCTCCCCATAGAGATGGAGCTCAGTCCGCAGCCATTGGTGGGGACGGAGGAATCAGAGGTTTTGCTTGGTCAGCTGATGGATTGTGCGGGGAGAGCTGAAGCGGCCACTAAATGTCCCACCCGCACCTCTGTGACTATGTGGGACCTTCTGTCCTGTGTTCACACCCGGACTTCCCTACATCGTGCAGGGGATGCAGGGTTTGGCAGCTGAAATTGTCAAACGCTGACGGCATCTCGTCCCAAACACTGCGCTCAGCTGGGCTTCGGTCCAGCCTGATCCCAGCTCCAGCCACGTCCCTCAGTCCCGCTCCTCGTGCCACGCTGCAGCGCCGGTCGCTGCCGCCAGCCGGGACGAGCCCCAGCCCTGCCGGAGCCTCCTGGCGATTCAGTAAAGCAAACACATGAAAGCGGTCAAACCCCAAAATTGGCGTTTAGTGTTTTGGGAGAGAGCTTGGGCTCGGGGTGGGGGGGAACACCCGGCTCAGTGGGGTTGGTGCCCTGCATTAGGGAATGTGGGAATAGCTGTTTGTTTCGGACGGGCCCTCCGGTCCCTTATCCCCTCCCACCCCACATCCCAGGCAGTAACGCGCTTTCAATATTCAATGCAAAAACCCCCGAGCCCTTGAGTGAAAGGTAAAATGTATGTCTGTGGCAGGAAGCAAGAGAGATTGAAAGCGTTACCAGTGCTTTAGGGTGGGTAATAGCAGAAGATTTGCTAAAGGGATCTGGAAGAAAAATCCTTTTTTCAAAAGGAATTGCGTAATCCCTGGTAGCTCTCTGTCTCACGCTCAAGGACTTGCCTCCGCGATCTGCCGTCAAACGACGAGAGGATTTGCTGCTCTTTTCTGTGGATGTGCGGTACGGAAACCCTTCCCACACCGCTTTTCTAAATCTTATTTGAAGGGATGCTCCTCCGCTCCGACCGAGTGGCAGAGTTGTCCCTGCTTTGTGCCCAACATTCACAGAGGTAGGCAGAAATAAAAAGAGGAGCAGGAAGCACCTGCCATGGAGCGACGCCCCTCCAAGTCAGAAGCGCAGCATCCCCGGAGGCAGGGACTGGGGAGAGGGGTCCGGGGCGATGCTGGGGGCTGCGGGGGCTGCGTTGGAGAGGAAATATCCGGAGGTTTGTTTCAGGCTGAGTTGGAGGCAAGAAAAAACATCTGGGTGTGAAACGAGGTGTGCGTGGTGGCGGGAGAATCGGTTGGGCTGTGCGACAAAAACAGTGCGTGTGTGTGCGCACACGTGAGATGTGAGTGCAAAAACGGAGTGGGAAGGGAAATCTGCGGGTGGGAGTCCGGAGCAGCTGCCCGTGGGTCCTCGCGGGTGCGTTTGCCGCCATACCCGGCTTCCCCAGGTCAACCGAGAGGCCCTGTGCCGGAGAGACGCACCGGGGCCGGCACCCCCGGGCACAGACCAGCCCCGGGGTCTTGCCCCCGTTTGCAGCTTGGCGGGCAGCTCGCCTGCAGGCAAAGCTCTTTTGGCTGTGGGAAGGCTAGAAAGGGTTTCAGCGGAAGCGTTTTTTATTGGAAAGCGCAGTTTTGCTGAAATCCAACCATGTAGTGGGAACACGTAGAAGATTATTGACAGGGAGAAAAAAAATCTGAACCACTCATTTTGACCTTCAGAGGATAATTTTTTTTTTTCCAAAGCATTTCATTTCAA
Organism: Ibidorhyncha struthersii; assembly: GCA_013398815.1. Classification (NCBI taxonomy): domain Eukaryota; kingdom Metazoa; phylum Chordata; class Aves; order Charadriiformes; family Charadriidae; genus Ibidorhyncha; species Ibidorhyncha struthersii. The sequence goes on along the minus strand of VZSZ01011807.1, from coordinate 1,296,799 downwards.
CAAATTGCTAACTCTAGTTTTAAACGTTACCACTCAGATTAATTTCATTTCGATCTTCCGCGTGTACGAGCTGCTGGTTGCCTGATCGCACGCCGGCAGGCTGCACGCCGCGCCGCGCTCCAGCTGCCCCCGAGGATTCAATAAACTGCTGCTGTGCTCAATAAACCCGGCAAATGCCATCCCTCCTGATCAACGCTGCTGAAATTTGGGGTGGACGACAGCATTCGGGGACTAAAACACATTTAAAAGGGCCGCAGTTGTCTGTGGAAGAGAAATTGCAGTTTCTGAGGGATCAGAGTCAGCAGCGCAGAGCCTGTCCCTCCCTGCTCAGCCTTTCTCATCCAGCCTCTCGGAGGGCAGCGATAAACATACGCACCAGCCAATTTATTCTGTCTTTTGCATTTGTAGGGCATTTTCGATGTCAAAAGGAGCTTAGCTTTACATTTGTATGACCTCGACGGGCTTAAAGTTAAGTCTCTCTCTAAGTGTGTGCAGAAATGAGACCTGTCGGCGGTGCGGGTACCACCACCGCACCCCGCTCCCTGCTGCCGATGTTCGCCCCCAGCAAGGGAGGGAGGCCTGGCTGCTAATTGCATTTATTTGAAATGACGACAGACCTGCGCTAACGCCGGGTTTGTTTAGGCTCAGGGTAGGAGCGGCGGCTGCTGCGGCACGCGGCGTTTTGCAGCCCCGTTGGCCGGGGATGTGACTTTTGCTGCTGTCTGGGAAGTTGCAAGAAAGACGCCCGACGTTTGCGATTTCATCGCCGCGGTCGCTTTATGCAAATCAAAAAGGTGCGGGAGGCTCGCGGAGGCTGCGGGGCGGCTGGCGGCCAGGGCAAAGGGATGCCCGGGAGCCGGGATGAGTCTCCTCCTGGGGGGGGGTTGCAGAGAGCCAGAGGGAGGGATGCTGAGCACCGCTCTGCACTGCCGGGATTCATGCCGAGACCCGTCAGCCAAAGGCACTTTTAAAGCAACATCATTACTTTGGAGAGACATCCGAGGGTAAATTCCCCGTGAGCATGGCGTATGAGGCAACTGGACCCCAAAGGAGGAGGGATTTGTCGGCTCACAGAGGCTCGGTGATGCTGCGGGTGCTCTTCCCGTGCAGCCCGGGCGGGCTCCTGCCCTCTGCCCTCCGAGCCCCACCGCCAGCAGCCATGCGCCTGCAGAGGCGACTCTCCAGGCTCCGTTTTTAATTCACTCGCTTTCATTTATATTCAAATCAGAGGATAAAGGCAGGCAATGCGCGCGCTGCAGCTAAGGCAAGGCCGCCGTTTCCGAACAACCGCATAGAAGGTGGTTTATTTTTAAAATACATGGAGAAAGAGATGAAGACACAGAGCTCTGGACTCTGACTGTCGGCTTCTTGTTACTAACGTTGGCCTGGCCATGAAAACAGAAAGATCTTTAAAAATTATTTGTTTCCCAACACACATGCCGTTTACTTGGCTCCAGCGGTGAAAATAAAGCCATGACTCCTGCTTGAGCTTTAAGTCAGCTCCTGCGACTCGTGCGCGGGTTCGCAGAGAGGCTCCTGGGGGTTTCGACTCTCAGCCACCACTCTTTGATGGTGTAAACAAATGACAAAGGTGCACACGGAATAATGAAAATATTCACTGAGGAAGCGCAGCCTAAAGGATATATCGGTACCGGTTAAATCAGGGCAACGCTTGACAGGGCTCTGCAAAGGGAGGGGAGGGCACTCTCCTCAGGGCCCGGTCTCGCAAAGACCCACTGGGTCGGGCTCTTAAATGAAGGTGGAAAAGTTCCCACCATCGTGTGCAGCTCAGACTGGCCGGCTGCGNACTAATAATCCTTTGCATTTTCGCCCTAAAAGATGATCCTGACGTACTTCAGACTGACAGTGCCCTTTTGCAGCGTGCTTTTTAAGCAGCCCCGTGGTGACACCTACCCGCGCTGGCCGGGCTGTGACTCGGCTTTGCTCCTCGGTCCCCACGGCAGATTGGGGCAGCCCCGGCGTTTCGGGGCTCTGCCGAGGCCAGAGCAGATGGGAATGGCAGAAACCACTTAATACACGTTGACTTAATAGGAGTTGCGCTGCAAAACGCTGCTGGGGGCTTTGAAAACTAAGTCTGCGGAGGGGATTCATTACTCCTGCATTGCAATTAATGATAATTAAAAAAAAAAAAAAAGAAGTTTTTGTATCGTGAGTTATGCTGGGTGTCAGAATTAACATCTCATTGAATTATCAAAGCTTTCAAGCAGTGGGTGGTGGAGAGAGTGGCTTGGGGCTTGCAAATAGGTCAGAGAAAGAGTTGGTTGTTAAATATCTGATGGAAACTTTCCACTGGGGAAGAAAATCTTGCTGATTTGATGGAATAGGAACAATTCCGGGGAGGATGTCGATACCCTCAAAACTTATGAAAAAAGCAGGCTGCCTGCTCGCAACCCGGGGTCCGTGTCAGCCCTCCTCGTTCCCTGGGATCTGTCCTGCTCCGACGTGCGTTTCTCACCTTCTCATTGCAAACTGGGAATGTGAAAAGAAGGGAAGCAGGACCATTCCGGTGGCCCGGTGCCAGCGCGGGCCGGCTCCGTGCCCCTCGCATCCCCGGCTGAACGCCCTCCGAAGCAGCCAGTGGCGGCTTTTCGGGTGCTTGTTTTTTCAGGGTCCGGCCGGGGATGGTTTGGGTCCTGCGTTGAGGGGTGCGGAGCACTTGCAACTATATTTGGCATCAACAGGGGGAGCGGTGAGTCCTGCTGAAGCTGTCCCTGTGCAGGGCCTGGGACATGCCACCCGCATCCTCCATCCCCTTCGCCCAGCATCTTGCACAGCCTTTCTCCAGCGGTTTTCCCAGCCTTCGCCCAGCCCTGGCTGCGCACTCACAGCTTTGGGGCTTGGTGGTGATTTCCATCAACGTGGGGACTCAGCTCTGGGGGTTTCTACCCCTCCTGCCACCGGGATGTGGTGTCACCGCTAAGGCTCCGGGTTGTGTGTACCACCAACGCGGCAGAGACAGTCAATTGTATTTCTGCAGCTCTTTGCGATGATTCTTATGATAAGTCGGCACTGAAACAAGCCAGCTGGGCCAGATGTGCCAAAGCACTCTCTGGTTTTGAGCGTGATCCCACCACCCAGGGGTGGCCAGTCCTTTTCCATGGGTCCTGCTGGGATGAGGATACCCCAAGGATGTCTGACCCAGGCAGGATCTCCCTCCCTCCCTCCTGCATCGGGGTGACAGCATCGGGGCTGCCTGAGGATAAAGAGATGAAAGGTTGTGATGTGCTTAACTGCTCCTCCCAAGCAGAAAGGGAGACTATAATATTTTGGAAACCAGGCAGCTGTGCTGTGCGGGCTGTCATGCCTCTGTCGGGAGCATCCCTGAGCTGGGAGATGGGCACAGGGTCCATCCTTTGGCTGCTGAGGCTGCACAGATTTTATTTAAAACTAAGGATTTTTTTTTTTGTTCCAGGCAACTCTTTCCTTAGCAATCGTTGCTCTGCTCGGCTTCTTCCTTCGCGTTCCCATAGACCTTGTGTGAATCGCTGGAGGAGAGACTTGATCAGCAAACCATGCTCCCTCTCTGCCAGCTGTATTCCCCCTATCGGAGGGACTTTCTGGTCCCGGTGGGGAATGACAGGCTGATGACAATTGTAGAAAGCAAATCTCAGAAGGGTTTGTCTCTGTGGGGGAAATGGTGCAGCACAGCTCCTGGGGAATAATAATTATATTATTGTGCAGGAATAAAGTCCCATTTATTTCTGAGAAGGGAATGGGTGTGGGGGAAAGAGCAGTGAGTTAGTGTAGAATACAGAGCAGCTGTTCCAGGCAGTGTTTCCCCTGTAGACAACCCCTAAATATTGCGCTAGAGAAGGACTTGCAGCCCAGACCGTGTGGTGGGTGAAGGTGGGGCTGTCTTATCCTGAAGAGACGCTTGTCATCGTCCACCGGCTCCTGCAGGAACAAGAGGTGACACAAACACTCTCCTGGCAGTGCCACGCACTTACCGGCAGCCGAGAGCCGCCGTGCCCCCAGTGCTCCGCACCATCCTGCTCTGCACCATTCCGCAGCGGGATGTATATGGACGGCTGCTGCTCGTATGGCTCCATGCGGCCGTCCCAGCTGCTCCGGCACACCCCGGCGTGAAGCCACGTGCCTTTGTGTTGACCAGAGCAACGTTTTTCCCACCGCACAGGGCTGGCGGCGCACGCCTGCGTCTTGCTTCAACGCGTGTGAACCAGCGATCACCCAGTTGGGTACCGTAAATAATTAATATCTGTGTCACTGTGCTTCCTTCCCCCCGCCGCGCTGCCGATGGCTCCCCTGGGACTGGGGGGATTTGGCCAGGGTGACTCCCGGTGTCCGTCCCCAGCAGGACCATGGCGGGGGGCAGCCTGGGTGCTCCCCCAGGTTTCATTGCCCCTGCGGTTGGTCCCCGGGTCGCATCCGCGCTGGGTGGGAAACGGCTCCAGCCCCGACGATGAGCAGCACAAAGGGGAACGGCATTACTGCGGGCGGGGGGACGGGGCACGGAGATGGCGGAGGTGGGCAGGGGGAGATGGATAGAGGTGGCTGCTGGAGGAAGGGGAGTGCCGAGGGGGGGACACCCCCCCACCCCCCGACCTGCCGGACCCCTCCAGAGGGCAGTACCGGGGCGTGGAGGGACCCTCGCTCCGGCAGGGACGGACCCTGCTGACAACCCGCTTTGTGTCCCGCTGCGCATCCCGGCGCCCGCCTCATTGTTTTGCAAAACTGAAGGGGGTGTGCGTTAATTTTTAAAATAAAAAAATTTTAAAA
>VZSZ01011807.1:1260226-1281263 GCA_013398815.1 Ibidorhyncha struthersii | reverse complement strand
CAACGCCGGCAGCGCCTGTGGAGGGGGTGTGTGTGTTTCTGTGCACCACTTCCTACCCCAAACTGCAGCCTGGGGGTGGGGAGCTGGGCTGGGATGCTGTTAGGACCCCGGGGTACCCAAAAAAGGTGAAGAATCTGCTGCGGGTTGTATATCAAAACAAAAGCGTTCTTCGCATTCGNCCGGGCTGGGTGGTTGCTCACGCTGTGCCCATACAGGAGACGTCTTCGCCGCAGCCTCCCCAGCTAACGAGAGCAGCCCCGTCACGCTCTGCCCTTCCCTGCCGGCGTCAGTTGGGTTTTTTTCCCCCAGTCTCAGTGCTTGAGGAAGGGTTTGGGGGGATTTCCCTTGTTTTTAAGCACCCCGGGTGACTTCGACCATCCCATCTCCTGGCTCTCCCCTCCCTGCGAGCGGCCACCGCGTGTTACGATGAGTCTTGCGGGGTTTTCCAGCAATGCCCCCCCAGTACCAAGGCAGGGCTGGGGGTCCCCCAGTTTGGGTCGGGGGGGAGCCGCTGGGCTGCGTGGCATCGCCGCGTCTTGCGTAGCGTCCCCTCCGCCACAGGGCCGGCCGGCGCGGGGAGCAGATGGGGAGGTGGAGCCGGGCCGCTCGGCCGGGTTGCAGGCTACGATAGAGCAAAGTGACGTAGAAAGCTAAATACCTGTTATCGGAGAAAAGCAAACAGAGCCTCCACCTGCCTCCAGCCTTTCTCCCTCAAGGGCAGGCTGCACGCCCGGAGCGCGGAGCTCCCTGTAAAAGATGTTTTATTATTAACCTGCTTGCTTTGGCTTGGCTGTGTTGTTGAGAAATCCAAGCTTGACTCCAGATAATGAATGACAAACATTTGTCTGGGCTTATCTATTTTATTCTGAGTAATTTTTTATTTTTTTTTCCTCCTGGAAGTTTACAGTAAGTTGTCGACGACGTGCCCTTTGACGTGGATTAGCGCTGATGCCTCGCAGTTGGATCTTCCCATCCTTTTCACATCTTGGTTGTTTCTTTTCAAGGGAGGCTTTTGTGCACGTCTAATCCATTTAAAATGAAAAATAAACAAGAAACGGACTGATCTCTGAAGGGGCAGTTGGGTACGAAGGCGGTGCTGCCTTCCCTGCAAAAGAAGACGAGCTTAGGGGTGGGATGGAGGGAGTGAGTGTCCCACCATGTCCCCATGGGGCAGGCTGCCCAGGAGAGGGCCTTTCCCCCCAGCACCCCAGCGCGGTGTCAGGGGGTGCCTGGAGCAAGGGCTGTCACCGTTTTTTGGTTTACAAACCCCTTAAAAGCTTTCCGGTAGGTATGTAGATGGTGAGTTCAAGCTTGTGGGCTGGGGAATCAATGCTTTCCTCTCTCTGCTCCACCACCCATCACTTTGTGATCCCTCTTAGGGATCTGCCTTGTGTCCACTGCCGTGTACATCTGTGAGCTAGATGGCCCCCGCCTTAGAGCCGAAACCGCTCCCGCCTATCTGTATGTAATACTGGGTGATGTATTTAACAGTGTGTGCAATATTGGCCACGTTGAACTGGAGCCTCCCTGCGCGTGGCCAGGGTTGCGCTGGGTACCTGCAGCTCCCCTGGGTTTGGGAGGATTTTGGGTGCCCCTTTGCAGGTGGGACACGGATGCTCTTTTTGTGGGGTTTGTCTTTGGCAGCAGAGCTGGTGGGAGAGGAGGCACTGCTCCTCCTCCTGGCCATTCGCAGGGGTGTTGCAGTGCCAAAACAGTCATTATAAAACCCTCAAAAATGGTGAAATGGTCAGGACAGAAATGTCAACAAACCTCTTCCCGCTGACCCACCGGCTACAGAGGAAGCTCTGTGGTTTTGAGCGTCCCTTTGACTTGGGATCAGGCTTGTTTTTGCCAACCCCAAACTGAGCGCGCTGCCTTTGCTGAGGGTCATTCTCCTTCGGCGATGCCGTCCCGGTTGCAAGACGCGGGTGGTGCGGTGCTGCGGGGGCAAATGGGGTCTGACCCTGCAAACGAGCAGGTCGGGCTTCGCCTTGTGGCTCGGACGCGGGCTGGGCTGAGCGCCGAGGCTGTGGGTGAGACGGGGAGCGCTGTACAGGATGCCCGAAGCCCTTCTGCCTGGCTGCCTCCGTCTTCCCCGTCACGCTTGCAAGGGTTTTGCCTGCTGATGGAGGATTTGGCTGTTCTGCGGGACAGGGCTGCTCCCTGTTGTACTCCTCTGCTGTGGATGGCCCAGGATTTGTTGTGAAGGTTTCAGAGAATTGCCTCAGGCTTTAAGTCGCTGTTTATTTGTGGTTGCTGAACCCGGGTTGTTTAATGGAAACATTTTCCTTGTGAGGGTGAACTATTGCTAGAAATAAATACGGGTGATACCTTGCAACGGAGGCGGGAGCCGGGACTGGATGGAGCTACAGCGTCCGTCAGCGTCGGCAGCAGCGCGGTGACTAAGGTGAGAGAAATTAAAAGCCGATGTGCAGCCCCGATTGAAGTCGTTAATCTGCTGCAGGGCTCGGGGGTTTAAAGCAGAGGTGAGCGGGAGGCAGGGGCTGCCCTCGGCAGTGCCCCACGGGTGGGCTCTGCCCCTGCGCCATGTGCACGGGGTGGATTTGTCCTCTCTAAATTTACGCCATGGCTGCAGTGGATGGAGAAAGGTTTGGAGTGTGGCTTAGATGCACCGAGATGTCTCCTGCCCCCGTCTGCTCCCGCAGCAGCGAGTCCCCAGGAGACGATATCGGATCTGCTGCAGCGATAAGTGACGGCGTTCTCCGTCCAGGTGTCTTTTTCCATGACGTGCCCTGGCCCCTATCAGTTCCCTCTTTGAAAGCTCAACTTCTCCTCAGTGCATTTGCCAGCAAATTTCGTCTCGTTGCAGTATCTGCAACCCAGTTTGGCTGGTGCTGGATGAAAGCAAAGGTAAAACAAGTTCTCCGAGGGGGAATTAAAGTCACCCGATGTGAGGTGGAAGTAAATGCATCCCGTGCAAAGTGCAAGCAGGAGGTTGCCTTATAAAATAAGGGAATAAAATTTAAGGAGCAGGAAACCTCTCTTCCCAGCTCGGCAGGTGTTTTCCTTGCCCCGTCCCAGCGGCTCTCCCTGATTGCAGCACGTTATAACTTACGACTCCTTGTCTGGCAAGAGTTACGGTAACTCCAAATTAGCCCATAGGGCTGTGTCGTCATAGCCTTGAAACAGGACTCAAATGGCAAAACCTGCCCGAAACCAGTTGTGATTACTCATGCTTTGTGCTATCCCTCTCCCCCGCTGGAGTTTCTGCTATGGTAATTCCACTTATTAAGCAAGGAGACAAAACACCTTTATTAAACTTGGAACTGAGCTCAAGAGCAATGAGAGAACCGGCACTCGCTGGCTCCAGACCGTCAAAAAGTTTTCTTCTCTTCAAGTTCCCTCTCCCTTCCTCTGCGCAGCCTTTAAAGTGAACGACAGAGGAGGAAAGATACTTTGCTGCTTGTGGTGAATAAAAGTCTGCATTTAAATATGTTTGTTTAGAGTAGGAAAAAAAAAATAGGAAAGCGTATTGGGAATGAATTCTGTGATGTTGGGGCTTCACCTGATCTCCAGGCTTGGAAATGCAATGAGCCGAGATGGATGGGGGTCTTGGTCAGGCTCAGTAAAGCTTCTTTTTATTAACACTTTCAGTAAGTGTCTATTAACACCGTGGCTAAAAGAAGCCTTTGTTAATGGGTCTGTCCCTTTGCTGCTCCGGTGGAGGAGCTGAATCTTAAAAGGAATTGCCCTGGGCACCTGCTGGACTTACTGATCAAGGTTTTCATTCCAGATTTTCTCCACAGGCTTAAACATAAAATAGCCTAACCCCCTCCAAAGCAAATCTGCCCTATTTTCCTCCTTAGAAAAGCAAAAAAAGTTGAAAAAATGCCTCTTGCTGCCTGCATGCAGAGCTGTGCGCGGTGGCCCCCTGCCCTGTGTCTGTGGAGAGCATCACTTCATGCTAAAACAGTTAAGACGACGTGCATGAGCCCCTTCAGCAGTTTTGTCTCGGAAGGGTTTAGAGAGAGTTGCTCACGTTGGTGTTGGCTTTTGTTCATTTTAGCTGCTGTGGCCATCCCGCCGCACAGATGAGGGAGGTCTGCTCTGGAGGAGCTGGGTGAAGAGAGGGTGTTGTGGTCCATCATGGAAGCTTCTGTGCAATTATCTGGTGACATGGGGACACATCTGCCAGGTCCCATGGTCCACAGGGTGCATCGGACGAGCAGGTTCTGCCCCGAGGTGGGGCTCGGGATTTGGCCTTGCTTCTTGTCTTGCCCTGGACCCCCTGGGTCCATCTTCAGCTTCATAAGGATGCCCAAAGTCCCCCTTTGAAGGCATCTCTCATCCTGGGGAATTAGTAGAGCAGTTCAAAAAGGGCTTGTGCTCACTTGGAGAGAAACCTGGGCATGATACTTGTGCTGCCCCAAAAGGTGAAGGCCTTCTCCAGAGGTCGGGGGTGCCCCAAAGCTGGCCAGGTGGCCGTGGCAGCCCTCCGAGGGAGCATCTGCAGCTTCCAGGGGATTCAGAGCGCTCCTCTGCCTCTCGCCGACGCCTGGCTGGGGGAGGACGTGGTTCCCAGCATTTTCGTATTGAATTATGGATTGACTGCACGCCTGCGCTGTTGCTGTTAGCATCTCCGCGCTTTTGTTCTGCCTTTCCTCCCAGTGAAACCCCCCTCCTGGGGGTTGGACTAGATGATCTCCAGAGGTCCCTTCCAACCCTGACGATTCTGTGTGATTCTGTGATTCTGTGAAAGAGCGACTGCTTTAAATGAGAAAGAAAGAAAAAGGATGACTTCTTACCACCCTACGTTGGACCGAGCTTTGGTACCTCTGCCCGGTGTCGGTCGCAAGGGAAAGCTGCAGCTCGCTTTGTATGTCGATGGAGCGCCTGGTTATATCACGGCTGCACCTGGTGTAAAGCAATTGGGTTATGTCTTTGCTACCAATAAAAGATGCATTTTGCAGTGAGATCAACCACGTGTATTTGCCATCTCACCGGGAAACCTCCCCAGAGGTCCAAGCTCTGCAGCTCGCACCGTGATGTACCTATGTGGAGGGATGGAGGCTGTCAGGGTCCCCAGCGGTCACGTCCCTTGGGGTGCAGGTTTCAGCCACAGCAGCGGAGGGTGCTGAAGCAGCTGCGTTACCACCTGCTGTATGACTTCTGTACTAAGCAAAAAAAATGGCTTTACAGCAGCCTGAACTTGGCCGTTCCCTTTTCGTCTCCAAGGGACTGTGGGTGCTCGTGGACCCGGGGCAGTGATGGCCTGGGAATGCGAAACCCGCTTGACTGCGCCCATGTAGCTCTCGGGGTGGGTAGTTCAGCGGATCAGCGGATGCTCAGCACCAAGCTGGGTCCAGGGTGGTCTGGAAGGAGAAGGTTGGAGGTCCCATGTGTTCTTGCTGAAGCTGAATTTGACACTGAGAGCACGAGGAGTTAACTGCGGTGACTCAGGAGGAGAGAAGCTACTGCATCTGCAGGGCTGTCAGCAGGCAAGGTCCAGAGGGGAAAAGGCTTTGGAAGGCTGCACGCCTTGCAGCAACGTGTTTTGGTTTTAAGAAAGTTGATTGTGTCAGACAAATGCGAAGGCAGGAGGCAGCCCCTGTAGCTGGGCAGATTGGTTCCTTGCAAGCTGGACCAAGTCCCTGTTTCCCAACCTGCACAGCTTCCCCGGGAGCGGAGCCCGAGAAGGGGGGAACAAGCAACAGCTACTGCGTTTTGTGCAAAAAAGCTCTCTAAAGAGGAGGAGGCAAGCCCCGGCTTCGTCAGTGGTGCAAAGGAGTCCTCCTGTGCACACTTCTCATGGGTTTTAGGGTTGAAGATTTTCCCTTCTTGACTTGCAGTTTGTAGCTGTCTTAGTGATGGAGGCATGGAGGGCTCAGGTCTCTGGTGATGCCTTCCTTAATTGCTATATATTTAAGGTGCCTAGTGGCTGTAATCTGCATTTTACTGGCATTCCTTGCAAGGAAGTTTTTATTTGTTAATTCAAGCAAGGAGAAATCACTCGTATGTTTAACTTCCCGGCGTGCAGCTCTCTTGCCAGTGGGATGCTGCCTTAATCCGTCTTGATATTCACCGGGTGATGGTAACATGAAGGGAAATAAGGTGATAAAGCCAGGCCAGGATTTGCGTGCTGGCCCATGGACAGGGCTCTTCACCCCTGCACTGGCATCATCTCTGCACCACGGCTCCTGGGCAAGCCTTGACACGGCATAAGGGAGCAAAGATGGAGAATGCAGCCTTCAAACTTTCTATATTGCTGCTCAAATGGTCAAAAGTCACGTATTCTGGGTCCTGTGTGGCCACCTGCCTGAAGGCTTACCTTCATTGATGGCTCTTGGCAGTAGGAAAGTCCTCTCCTCTACGCGAGACCAGCTGTGATGGTTTAAGAAGTTACCACTGCCCGTTCTCTGTCCTCTGCTGGAGGTCCTTGCTTCTCAGCAGAAGACCTGTTAGGTGCTGGGGGCTGAGGCCAGCGGCTGCACCCACCATACTGGGTGGGCAGCTCCTGGGTGGGAACTTAAGATGTTTTTAATAAGGCAGAGCCCTTGGGAGCCTTGGCTGAGGACCCCTGAGCATTTTGGCCCAGTTTGTACCAGCATCCACAGCATCTGCACCGGCCACAGCAAATTAATGCCAGAAGAAAGTGGCTCGAGGATGAAGCTCTCCCGTAGTGACCTGACAGCGTCGTAGGGCTTCCGGCAGGGTCAGGCGGTTCCTGCTGTTTCGGCAGCGAGCGTGGCTGGGCACGAGGGCTAATGTGCCGTGCCAGACGCTGGGCTGAGCGGTCTGGCTTGTTTGACCGGGCAGGGATCAGATGGTTTCCCTCAGAGCTGTCTTCATGCTGGTAAAGGAAAAGGCCCTGGGGGTGTTGGTGGACAGCCGGCTGAACGTGAGCCAGCAGTGTGCCCAGGTGGCCAAGACGACCAGCGGCATCCTGGCCTGCATCAGGAATAGCGTGGCCAGCAGGACTAGGGAAGTGATTGTCCCGCTGTACTCGGCACTGGTGAGGCGCCCTCTTGAGTACTGTGTTCAATTTTGGGCACCACAGTATAAGAAGGATATTGAGGTACTGGAGAGGGTCCAGAGAAGGATAACAAAGCTGGTGAAGGGTGTTGAGAATAAGTCTTATGAGGAGCGGCTGAGGAACTTGGGGTTGTTCAGCCTGGAGGAAAGGAGGCTGAGGGGAGACCTTATCGCTCTCTACAACTACCTGAAAGGAGGGGGTAGCGAGGTGGGCCTTGGTCTCTTCTCATAAGTTACAGCTGATGGGACAGGAGGAAATGGCGTCAAATTGTGCCAGGGGAGGTTTAGGTTAGACATGAGGAAAAACTTCTACACTGAAAGGGTTATCAAAGACTGGGACAGGCTGCCCAGTGAAGCGCTTGAATCGCCATCCTTGGTTGTATTTAGGTTGCTCCAAGCCTGGTCCAGCCTGGCCTTGAACACCTCCAGGTGTTCACAGCTTCTCTGGGCAACCTGGGCCAGTGTCTCACCACCCTCAAAGTGAAAAATTTCTTCCTGATATCTAATGTAAATCTCCTTTCTTCTAGTTTGAAGCCATTCCCCCTCGTCCTCTCGCTACACACCCTTGTAAAATGTCCTTCCCCAGCTCTCCTGTAGCCCCTTTAGGTACTGGAAGGCCACAATAAGGTCTCCCTGGAGCCTTCTCTTCTCCAGGCTGAACAACCCCAACTCTCTCAGCCTGTCATTCTTTTAATATGGAAAGCTTTAGGCTTAAAAAGGCTTTATTAGCCTTCTGTTTAAAGATCTAATGTCATGGCAGTGTCTCAGCTTGTGCATTGCTGCTCTACTTGAAATGCAAACATCCCTGGGGGGATTCCCCCCTTCTTTTGCTCCAGCCACGTCTGGGCCCAAAATTAAGGAGCGAGGGATTTCTCCTTGACAGTGTGATAGCAGTGGGAGCAGATCCCCCAAAGTGAGGGGTGGTCATTGCTGTCATCTCCAGATGGGTGGCTTTGGTGGCTTGGGAGACGCTCTTCTGGATGACCTTGGAGACCTGTCGCTTCCATGCTGAGTGGTGAGGGCAGAGCTTCCCCATCATATCCTATTTGTGTGCCTAAATCCTGCCCTGTGGGCCTCGCTGGGAAGAGTGGGGGGCGATAGGAGGGGGCTCCATTCCCAACTCATCGCCTAACCCCTGTTTTCTTGCGGGTTATTTGTGGAACACAACTTCATAGCCCAAATACAAGCGGTTGAAAGGACGATTCTCGCGCAGGGTTTTGCTTCATCGCGCCTTTAAAGCCCCTGTATAAATTAACGCGTTCGTTCATTAGCCACAATTCCCCAAAGTGCCGAGCAAAGTTTGTGATTTTAATTACTTTTTGCAGGGATCTGAGCACGCGGAGACTTCAACAGATGATTATAGTGCGTATTATTCATGTAGCTTTTTTTAATCCCTTTCTCTGTGAGGACATGGTCGGTGAATACTAAAATTGAAGTCTGCTCGCAAATTCCCAGCCCCGTCCCATGTGAGGTGTCTTGGTCTTCGAGCTAAAGCATTTTGCTGACAGAACAATTAAATTCCCCACGAGGTGCTGCGGGAAGCGCGAGGGTACGAGCTGCCGGGGTTGCTGCATGCTGTTGTGGTTTTTGCCAAAGTTACATTTTGTCCTGTTTATCTCTAAAGCCGGAGCTGGGCTGGCTGTGTCACACGCTGGGTGGTAAAAAACACGGAGATTTTCAAACAGAAACACGGAATATTTATATGGTTGCAGACGTTTGTGGAAATATTAGTGGGATAATCTAACCAACTAAAGTAAAACGCCAACAAAACTATTTTCAAATTAATTAAAAGTCTTGGATCCATTTTTTAACTGTTGAGGTTTTAATCCTCAAGCGTTTATTTGATCTGTTTGAAGTTACTGTAGCTTCTTGTATCATAAACATTTTAGGGCCGTGTTATTCTTTATGCGCCATCTCCTTTGTAGAGACACAGAGGCTTTGTCTGCATATGGAAATTTATTGTTGTACAGGAATCATTCTTTAGCTGCAGCTGTGTAATCCCTCCTGCATAGCCTCCTGCGTTAGAACCTGGTTTTTAATAACTCCTGGTCCGCTCCTGCTTCTCCTGACATCTTCTTGTCCCATCGCTGGGAGGTTCTTGGGTGTTTTGCCCCTCTCTCAGCCCCGGCGGTGCTCTGAGCTGCACATCTCCCAGGCAGGGCAGGAGGATTCCAAGGAGAATGAGAATCCGTATTTAACTTCTTGCTTATGTTTGCAGGGTTTGATGCTTTAGTCTCCCAAGACAGCTCTACACCTGTGTGTCTGACTTCTCTGATGCACATTTACTGGGGAAGGAACCAGTTCAAAGCTCGCTGCGCAGGTTGATAACTTGTTTGATGTCGAAAAGGAAGGGAAAGCAACAAAACTGCTGGGTGCTTGCATTGCACCGGGGAGCTTTCAGGAGCTCCAAACGCCTGTATGTTCTATTGCAGGTGCAGGAAAGGCATAAAAATATAACCAGTCCCAGGAGTGAGCAGCCTTTGTGTTTGTTTAAGGCCCGCGAGTCCCGGTGGCGGTTTGCCGGAGGAGCGGAGCGGTGGCATTGTCACTGCTGCTGTGGTCGGGGGGCTGTGAACCGAAGCGGGGAGCGATGCAGCATCCCTCGGAAAATGCAAAGCAGAGGAGGGATGTGGTCTGGGCTGAGCTGGAGTTTGGCCAAAACCCCAAGTCTGGCCGCTTCGCGCTGGTGAGAAGCACGTGTGTGGCTGCTGGTGACCCCCAGAGTTGGGACTTTGGCTTTGTACTTCTTTCCAAGTGATAAGAGAGAGGTTTAATCTGATTTAATTTTCTCGACAAATATGTTTAATCTTTTAACGATATTACAAGTGATGTATAAGCATTGAGAAATCCGTGTCTTTTCCCCCTTTTGACCCATACAATCCTTTTACGGAACAACACAAGTGACTCGTGTAAAGCTCTTAACAGCATTAATGGGAACGATGCTGTTCTCGTCACCAGCAGCACGCCTGACTGCAGCGCTCTGAGCTTGATGGAGTCAGTAAGTGCCCTGAATCTGATGTACTCAGTAATAAAATTAATGCAAAATAACAGAAGACACTTCTATATGTATATAAAAACTTTTTGGGGTAGGCAGAGGTCCTCTTCCTATCACCCTGGCTTTGCATTGTAGCCTCAAGTGAGTAAGGTACAGGTCTGAGCGCTTTAGTGCGCCTCTGTAATGCCAGAGTTGACTATTATTTTGTGCCGAGTGCTGTCTGGATGCGAATGGAGCCCAGGACTTGGCAGCACACCTCTAAAGAAGTCGCAGAGCATCAGCTCATCTCTGATCCCGTTCTTGCAGGAGCTCTTAGCCCATGGCAGATGTTCCTCAGCTCCCTGCAGGAGAGCTCGACCAGCCCCGTACCCTTCCAGATGTGCTGCAAGCCGTGGGGTAAAGGCCTGCAATGGTTGAAGGCAAAAGCATCCGTACGCTGGAATAACATCTCCTGTGGTCATGGCATCTGGTTGGTAGCACCCGGATACCCAAGTGAGGAGTGGTGGAGTTGAATGCAAAAGCCAGTCCAGGGCAAGAGTTGGCCACGGTGAGATGGTGGCATCAGAGATATGGAAGGGGTGAGCGGGAGCTTTGTTTTACAAGGGCTGGGATAAATAGGGCCTTCTCTTTTAACAGACGGCAGCTCGTGGCGATGCTCACAGATGCTCTCGTTATCGTATATCCCGTGCTGGGACGGCACCGTCCTGACCTTCCTCCAGTTTGCTGGGGGAGGTTTAGCCCACTGGTGGATCGTATCGAGGGGATGAAATATCTTCTCGGGGTTAAGGGAAATAGTCTGTTGAGAGGTGAGGGGGAAGGAGCAGCAGTGCAGCACAGCTGTGCCTTTGGCTGTAATAAGAAAAAATTCCCAGTGGAAACAGCCATGTCTAACTGTTTAAGGGGGATTTGTGTGTTTGGGGGAGGACTGGAGCTGCAACTGTCCCAGAGCAGTGGAAACGGGGAGAAAATCAAACTGCCAGGCTGGGTCAGACCAAAGCTTCACCCATCCAAGACTGGCCAGAGGAAGATGCCAAGAGGACAGGGCGTAATCCTGACTTTTTGCAGCCAGTGTTTCAGGGGCTTTGCCATCAGGATGCGTCCTCCGTATCCCTGTGTTTAACAGCTACCAGCAGACCTGTCCTCCGTGAGCTTCTCCAGTCCTCCTCTGAAGCCGTAGGTATTTCTGGCTCCCAGAATATCCCCTGACAATGAGTTCCACAATTTAATTACAAGGGGAAAGGAAACGGCCTTGGATAGTTTTTTAAACCTGCTGCCTGATCCCTGTATTCCTGTGTTGTCAAAAATGGTGCCTGGAGAGGGATTGAGAAGGGGAAATGAGGGAAAAGGGAGAGAAGGTAGGGCTCGAATTTGGGAATAAAGTATGGGGAGAGGGAGTGGGGAAAACTGCTAATTTAATACCAGACCGGAGCCTTTCCAGGGATGGGATGCCGTCGTGTGCAGTGGATGCACTAGCTTTGTCCTCCCTGCGCAAGTGAACGGGATATTGAGTCAGTGCTGGTTTAATATCTGGGAGCGAAGCGAGATTACGGTGGTGTGAACCCGGTGTAACTGCACGCATTCGGCAACCAGAAAGCGAGTGCCGCCTCGGATTGGCAGCCAAAAGGCTGCTCGCCCTGAGCCACGTGTGCAGGGGGAGGAATTAAGGTGCACACGATGGAGGGAAGGAGGCGAGGACGTCTGGCTCTGCCCCTGCCAACAAACAGCAGGAGACGCCCCGAGCATCGTCACTGCGGTTCCAAATCCAGCGGGATACCTGCTGGTACCTGCTTCTGCCCGCCCCGCGCCGCGGAAACCACCCTGGTGCCACACATCTGGCTCCTGGCGCTGTCGGGGCAGCACTACCACCCAAATAACTAACAATGCCTCCAGGTTATATGTATATATAAAAAAAAATTATTTTTTTCCCATCTCGTGGTCCAGAGAATAGAAGATGGCTGTCTCCCTGGGGATGTTTTTGAAGCAGGACAATAAATAGCATCCCTGGGACTTCACAGCTCGCTCTTTCAGCTGCCTGTTCTCCTAGCCAAAAAAATGTGTGTCTTGGATTTTGCATGTTGGCTCCCAGTGAGTAGGTGACTTCCTTTGGGATTTGCACCGTTTCAGGATGTCCCGAGCAAATACGATTTTATACAGACATCTTTGTGTGTTTCACAGTGATTTCTTCTTTTACTGTTTGTGAATATTCCACCCATTTTTAAATTATTCATTCATTAAGTGGCTTGGATGGGAGAAAGGATCATGCTTAAAATACTGGCGAAGAGTTAAAATGCTGCAAGTCTGAAAGGATGTGAAAAAATAATTTGGGGAAATTATTTTTACACTGGGAACGAGCCCTGCTTAAGTACTGGGAGGGGATGGGAGATGAAGGGATGCGGTGCCACGCTGGACCTGGCCCAGGCTGGGACACTGCTGGGGTTTGCAGGGTAGGGCTCACCATGTGGGGGGGATTCGGAGAATGATCCCCGCCGGGGGTCCAGGGGGGCCAGTGCTGGGCATGGCTGAGCTTGGGGAGCCGGCGCCCGCACCGAGGGATCGCGGGGCACCGCGCTGCCCAGGTCCTGCAGACCTGGCACCTTCCTGGCTGTTGTCTTGGTTTGCGCAACATGGGATTAATTTCTCTCTCAGTAATTCTACTTTTTAGTAAGGTCTCTTCTAATGCTTGGGGAAGCTGTGCTTTTAGAAGACTCTAGCGTCTGAACTTGTGAAAATACTTACTTCATAGCCAGGTATGGTATGCGGTTTCAAGGCCTCAGTGTTTCGGAGCTCGCCAGGTGCGGGGATGAGGAGCAGCAGACCCGGGCTCTTGACCCAAGCTGGCCAACAGCATTGTTTCGTACTACGAACGGCGCGTTTCATATAAATTAGAAGTTTGCTGAGGAGTTCTCTCTCTCCCCCCGCCCCCGATGGCTGCGACCCCGGGAACTCGTTGTCCCGGTGCCGGATCCCTGAGCCCGTCCCTTCCTCCCGCAGCCGCAGCGCTCGCAGGGTCCCACATTGGCTGTTACTGCTGGGAGCGCACAGCTCCCGACGGACAGACCAGGCTGAGGGTAATCCTCCTGTATTTTATATTGGCATCAGGATCAATATTGATTCTTTAGTGTTATTCATGATTTAGTCATATTCTATTAAATCTGTTTATATCTCAACCCTTGGCTTTCCTTGTTTTTTCCTGATTCCCCTTCCCAGGTGGGGAGGAGTCATTGGGCAATAGAATAATTACCTAAACGACAATAAATTGTTGTGGGTTCTTCAAACCACAACAGTTGTGTTGGTGCTGCTTACCGCTGGGGTGTGTATCCAATACGCTAAAAAACAGAAATAAGTGTTCTCCAGTTTATCAGTAACCTGCGAGTTTTGCCTCACAATTATTCAATTCAGGGTTGCAGTTAACTGAAATTGCGTATTAAATCTCTGCCTCCCGTACAGCCGCGTGTCCCTTGCTGTAGCAAACTGTCAACCTTTTCTTTTACTCCACCTGCCTCCGAGCAATGAAAAGTAAAGGTCAAAATGCCGCGGGTGAAGGGGGCGGTGTTTGGTTTTTGTGCTTGAAGGAGTAACATGTGGCAGCGATACGCGCTTTTATAGTGCCTCTATTCTGGGATCTCAAAACGTCATCGGGCTGTTGATTAATTAAAGCCTGTCAACACCTTCACAAGCAAAGGTGGTGGTTTTTACCACCGATAGCCAAGTGCTTGAGGTGCTGTATGGTGCGTTGTGGGGAAGGAAGGGAAACCTGGATGTGTTAGAAATGGGAAGCAGAGGCCCTGGGGGGCAGGTGAAGACCCTGTGGATGGGGAAACTGAGGCAGAGTGAGGGTGAGTGACTACGCAAAGTCGGGGAGAGCCAGGAGTTGGAGCTTGGGCCAGTGCCCCATCCCGGAGCAGTCTTGGCCCTTGGCTCCCGTTGCTGATGGTGTTATCCCAACCTCCGGCCACGGCTGAGCATCCCAGCGCGGGACGGCTCTGGGGTTCATCCACACATGGTTGTTCCTTTGCGTTTGCAAAAGCTCTCGGAAAGGAGTTTTTGAAGGTTACCTTCAAAAGCAAAACACTTGCTTGAGAAATACAAAGGCTCCAAAAACCCAGGCTCTGGCCAGGAGCCAGGGTACTGTTCCCTAATCTTCTTCTGTAGCACTCATCGTCTTTGCTGTGTTCTTAGAGTCTAAGGTCGATGTTTGTTACCGTTTTCCTATTCTGGCTGTGGACTGTTCTTGCCTCCTCGAACCCGGCTGCCGTCGGGACAACAACGTGTCTTTAAATTAAGCCTCAGGTTTTCATAGTCTGGTACATCATCATGTCAAACCTCGACGCCGCGCTAGGCGATGGATTTTAATGCTGCTGTCTGCTTCTTCTCCACTGCCCCACCAAAGGGGCTTTAGGGCATTTTTGGGTTGCATCAGCCAGGCGGAAGCGCGAGCCGAGCTGGGTGTCTTGGGGGTGGGTAGGGGGGGGACCACGTGTGATGCTGCTCCCCTGAAGTGGGCCACCGGCCCTCCCCAAAACACCTCTGGGGTGGTTTGGGGGAGGCAGGACCCACAAGGAAAGGACCATTCTGGGAGATGTCTTCTGTTCCTGCCCTGTGGTGCCTTCTCACGCGCTCGGGGGCAATTTTGCAGCTTCCCAGTGGCTTCCGCAGCAGTTGGGCACAGCTCCGTGTCCCCGCCGGCAGCACCACCAGCCTCCCCCGTTGCTGCTGAGGCAGCTGGAGCCACCGCTCCACCAGCCTGCCAACAAAAAGCTGCTTTTTGCCTGCCTTATTTTGGATTATTGCAGCATTTCTTGCTCTCCCGGGGAACCGGCGCGTGCACAGCTGGTGGGATCTGCGTTGCTGTTGAGTTTGGCTGCTGAGGCTGAGCCGCCTCCAGGTTTTGACCCGACTCTGTGCAATCTTGATGGGCAAAAACCTGCAGGGGCAGGGGGAAAGAAGGCATTGGGAAGTTGCTGTGTGTGTTTTTGGAAAGTATACGGCTTTCCTAAAGGGTCTCACCGCAGAAACAGCCCTGCCGCTGGAGGGAAAACCCAGGCTGGTCGTTGGTGCCATTGCCAAGACCAAGGCAGAGTCAGGTGCGTTTTCCAGCAGGGCTGTCCGTGTTTGCATCCCTCAGACGAGGCGGTGGGGCTGGCTGGACCCTGCCTCCGCCCCGCTGCCGCCCGGCGCCTGTGGGGCTCTGTCAGCAGCGATGACGTTCCCAGTGAGTTACACCACGGTTTGGTGATGGCCCGACCCTTTCAATGGAGGACTTGAGGTCATTTGATAAAGGGCAAAAGAAACGTGAGGCTTTTGCCGATACACGCAGCCCCTCTTCTCTCATTTCTGGTTTTTCCTTTCTTGCCGCAGCTGATTTTCTTGGAAGGGAATATGCTGTCAACATCAGCTCTCCCCGCTCCTGTCAGTATAGTATATTTGGGGACAGCCCTCCTCTTTCCCCTAGTGCAAGCACGGCCACAAAACCAAGTTCATCAGTCAAGTTCACAAAACCTGCGACAGCACAGCCCTGTCTCACTGAGGGCCTTTCAGGCGCTCGCGGTGCATGAGGCTATTTAATTTTCACAGCAATGTGCCCAGGTACCGGCTGTGCCCCCGTGTCCTTTCGGGCTCTGACGGCTCCTGGTGAGCCGTGTCCATCGGTGCTGGGTTGCTGGACGGAGAGGGCAGGAGTGGGACAATGCTTATGGATGGCCCCCATCGGCGTGGAGGCACTCTCACCCATCCCGTGCACGCCAGCAGGATGGCAGCATTTGAACGGGGATTTAACTTGTAGCACCCATCGCTTTCCAGCCAAAGGGTCTCAAGAAAGACAACGGACTACTGGAGAGAGTCCAGTGGAGGCTACGGAGGTGCTCAGGGGACTGGAGCATCTCTCTGCTGAGGAAAGGCTGAGAGCCCGGGGGCTGTTCAGCCTGGGGAAGAGAAGGCTGCGGGGGGTCTCATCAATGCTGATCAATATCTAAAGGGTGGGTGGGAAGAGGATGGGGCCAGACTTTCCAGTGGTGCCCAGCGACAGGACAAGGGGCAACGGGCACAAACTGGAACATGGGAAATTCCATCTGAACATGAAGAAAAACTTCTTTACTTTGCAGATGCCAGAGCACTGGCACAGGCTGCCCGCAGAGGCTGTGGAGTCTCCTTCTCTGGAGATGTTCCGAACCCGCCTGAATGCATTCCTGTCCAACCTGCTCTGAGTGACCCTGCTCTGGCAGGGGGATTGGACTGGATGATGTCTGAAGGTCCCTTCCAACCCTGACCGTTCTGTGATGCTGTGGTTGAGGTCTTGGCCGGTGCTGCTGGAGCGTCGGGATGGACTCGGCATGTGGCCGGCGGTGGCTCTGGCTGCGATGCTCCTGCGGCACAAGGGTGGTCTCTGCACGGAGCAGCTCAGTGCCGCTGTGCTGGACCTGCCTTCTCTGCACTTCCTGTCGCCGTTAGAACTGATACAACGCTTCTTTTCTTTTCTTATTCAAGCCTAGCAGGTCTAATAGCGCCACACTTCATGAGCTTTGAAAGGTAAATTTGTTTTGGTGCATGTTTGACAAACGCCACAGTGCTTTTGCTCAACGAGTTTTCACGGCTCCCGTTGGCTGGGAGAAGCCCAAGTGCCCAGATCGATAAGGTTCCGCTCAGATAATTGAGATGGGAATTTGGTTCGTTATGTGAAGTGGCTGCTGAAGTGGATAATTGCAGTTCTTGAGGTGTTTGTCCTATTTGCTAGTTTAGATTGAAGAAAATTTAGGTGCAATTTCACAGGTGTACAGGTACAAAGTGACTTTTGTGGGGATGCTGTGCATGTATTGATAGAGTAACAAAGCTAAACGGCTCAGGTTTCTTTGTGCTTTGGAAGAAAACAGATGAAAAGTCAAAGCGCCAGGAGCAATTTGAGAGCGAGGGGCTGCACCTGGCTGGCTCTGGGCTGGAGAGGTCCTGCGGCCTCGCACGGTCCCTCTCCGGGGAGAGGAGGAGCCTTCCTCCCACTGGGCTTGCAGCGTTCCTCGACGAGTCAAACTACAATCGCATTTTTAGGTTCATTTAATGTGTTTGGCAAACTGCTCTGTACTCTGCCCTCCCGTTCTGCTGCAGTCTGCCGGCGAAGGCGCCCCGGGTGAGGGCTGCTCCCTGGGAAGGACGGGCGCTGGGGAGCCTCTACAGCGCTGCTGCGATGGGGAGACCTTATGGCTTGTGTTTCCAAAGATACTCTGCAGTCTCCAGTGTGGTACGGTTTCAGCAGATGACTTAACCTATTCACAAATTAACCTTTATTCGGTCACTGGGTTTTAAGTGTGGTCCGATGCATGCACCTGCCGAGGTCCTTCCCGTTGGATAGGGGCACGAGTGTGCAATATGAATGTTAAAAGAAATAATAGTGCTGATGTAGAGCATTAGCGTTGGGTCTTCTTGACATGATTTGAGCTTTAAGTCTAGTTTTCTTGGGATGGGGACCTGGCCTCTCCCCTCTCTGCGAAATGCCCTGAATACTGGCTCTTCTCGGGGAATAACTATCAGCAGTTCCGTAAAGCCCCTGATACTTTATGCACTATTTCTGCAAATAATCCTTGTTTGTAATTCACCCTTGGCAGAAAAAGACTTTAAATTATTAAGGCACTAAATATTTTGCAATGAAGGAATGGAGATAAAGCTCTTAGCAGAAACAAATTGCCGGGGAGAGGTTGTTCTCTTCGGTGCGTTTGGTACTTTAAAGTATTACGAGACATAACGTGCGGGAGGATTGGGAATTTGTCGCTTGATCGAAAGATTTGCTCCTCTCTTAAGAAAAGCAGCTGCTCGGTGCATGCTTTCCCTGACCCCTGTGAACAAGGAATGTCCCCAAGGCACGTGTGTGGGTCCCCAGAGCTGTCCCCGCTCACCGTGGGGCTGACGGTGGCCCCTTGTGGTTGAGGTGGTGACCGGGAGGTCTCCGTCCTGCCCCAGCTCCCCCACCCTGGTCTTTAAAGCTGTTTCCACGTGCTCAGTGCTCCCCGGAGGACAGATTTTCGGGGAGTATGGGCTGCGGCAGTCGGGACCTCTGTCACCATCCCAAAGCTCCTCCGCTCCTGGGATTCGGTATCGATGCTCCAGGAGCGGGATATGCTGGTGCTGGTTCGTCGTGTAGGTGTGATGTGTGTGCCCCGTGTGGTAACAACCAGCCCGTTGGTAAATCACGGGTGTTCCAGTGGTGTGAAAGGGAGGATCTTACAGTTAGTGACTTTGCCACCTGATGATGATTTATCCTAATATTACATCAGCTGGCAATTGTCGGCTCCTGCAGTCACGTAACCATACAACCATGGGAGTGTGTGTGTGTATACACATACAGACGTGATATACAGCTACATATATATGTATTTAAGTGGTTATACCCATAATCTGCCATGGTTTGGACTCTCTTGGAGAAGATTTGAAACATAATCCACAGGGGTTTGAAACCCAGGGTGCTCCCAACCTATTGTTTTTTTTATCACCTCAACACTTTCAAGCAAACGTCATCCTTCCGGCGACGATGTATCCCACCTGGGGCAAGCGGAGGGAGGGCAGCCGTGCTGAGGGTGACGCTGGCCCCACTCGGGCTCTTGCTCGGCGCTGTGTCCCCAGCAGAAAGGCTTCACCTTCTCTTTCCCTTTGCAGGAGACCTGTGCAACTGCAGCGCCGTGGGGAGCCTCAGCGCGGCCGAATGCGACGGCGTGACGGGGCAGTGCCGCTGCCTCGAAGGCTACGCGGGGCTGCGGTGCGAGAGCTGCGCCCAGGGGTTCTACCCGGAGCGGAGCAGTCGGCGGTGCCGTCCCTGCGGCTGCAGCCCCCCCGGCTCCGCCAGCCCCCAGTGCGATGAGTAAGTAAAGCGGCGTTCGGCTGAGCCTCCCGGGGAGGCTGCGTGCACGGCAGTGGGATTTGGGGATATTTTGGGATTCGGGATGCAGAGCAGGCAAGAATGGATCTCGTCATCTGGTGCTAGTGTTTGGGGGAAAAAAAAAGAAAAAAGAAAAGGAAAAGCAGGAAGGAAGCCGGCCTCATAAAAATTCATGAAGCATATTCTTCCTCTCTTTCAAGATCTGGATTATAAAAACATCCATTGCTGTGGCAAAAGCCCCGGCAGCCCACAAGGGAGTTAACCCGCATTTCTGAGTTGTACGAAAGCAGAACCTCTCCTCTAATGCCTTGTGCATCCCTTGGTCCCTATCGGAGAGGACTGCCTTCCCGCTTGGGCTCGGGAGGGGAGCGGAGGAGCTTTGGACAGGTTTGGTTTCCAAAGGGACGTTCGTTACACCAGAAGGCAAGCAAAGCTTTGTGCCCTGCCCCGGCTGAGCATCATGAAAGCAGCGGCAGCCCGACAGCAGCGTCGGCCCCTGCCTCGCCGGGCGCTTCACCCTGCCGCCTCCTCTCCTTTGCTGCGTCAGGACAGTGGCCGTGGTTGATGTTTTGAGCCCTTGTATAATGAACGTGTTCCTCTTCTCTCCACCTTACCCACCCTCACATTTCAAAAGCCAGCATGCAATTATTCTTTTTTCCAACCTCCAGCGATCCGTCAGGCATTAGAGATTTGTTGCCGAATCGAGGGTGTCACTTTATTCCTGCAAAGAACGGTCTGAGCAGCACCCTGACCCTTGGGGTCCGCTGCTCGTGCTCGCAGGGCAGCGAGCGGTAAGGTCTCTCCTTGCAGGACACCCTGCAACAAACCACCCTGCAGCGACTTCCCGCCTTCCCGGGCTCCCTTCTCCTGCTGCCGCCAGAAAGTCGGCATCAAAGGCGTTCCCGGAGCCCCCGACCCTTTGCCGGGGCCCTGGAAGGGAAGTGATACCTGCGTGTGGCTGCGCCGGGCTTCTGCTGCGCTGGGCTTCTGCTGGCACCAGCCTTGTTGTCTTTTAGGGTTTGGTCCAGGCTCAGCGTGCGTCGAACACCTGCGCTTTCCTGCCAAGGCCGGGCTGAGTCAGAATCGCAATGCTCTGCAGGGACATGCTGTTTGTAATTATTTTATACGTTTGTTTTTTTTTTTTCTTTCTGAACACCCAAACCCTCTATGGATGTCCTTCCTTTTTGTTTCAATGCTGCATTTTTCTGCTTGCGTAAGCTGTGAAAAATCAGAACTTTAGTCAACTGGAGCATTGCTTTGGAGTGACCTTCTTACTAAAAAAGGTGATTGTTGGGGGTGGAGAGTGTAGAGTTTTTCACTTGTTTTTTTTAGTGGTTGTTTTAGGTATGGGAAGATGTGCCTGGAAGCATCAGGGTCTGCCACAGGCTAGAGAATCTGAGTTTGGTCAGATCTACTGGAAAGGCAAATTGGGCAGAAAGGCAGATGGGGCAAGTCTTTTCTTTGAGGGCTGGGAGAGGAGGGAGGTGCTACTGGAGAGACTGGGTTAACTGGGAGGGAGTCCTGACTCTGAGTCATCAGGCAGCAGGCAGAGCACGGACGTGGGTGACGTCTCCTGACGTCTCGCTGTGTGGAGCGAGCCAAGAAACGCCCTTGGGAACTGCAGGTGAGATGCTCCGAGTTGTGAAGGAGAACAAGGTGGAGTTCATGCAGGTAGTGAGCAATCACACCCCGCCCCATCGCGTAGGGACCCGAAATGGCAGAGGACTTCCATGGCTTCTCCTCTTCAGCACCATTTTACAGCCTTGATGGATGTGGGAGGTGCAGATCCTCAGGCATTTAGAATCATAGAATGGTTTGGGTTGGAAGGGACCTTACAGACCATCCAGTCCCACCCCCCTGCCCTGGGCAGGGACACCTCCCCCCAGCCCAGGTTGCTCCAAGCCCCGTCCAACCTGGCCTGGAACACCTCCAGGGATGGGGCAGCCACAGCTTCTCGGGGCAACCTGCGCCAGTGTCTCACCACCCTCAGGGGAAAGAATTTCTTCCTAACGTCTAATCTAAATCTACCCTTTTCTAGGTTGAAGCCATTATCCCTCATTCTATCACTCCACGCCCTTGTAAAAAGTCCTTCCCCAGCTCTCCTGGAGCCCCTTTAGGTAGTGGAAGGCTGCAATAAGGTCTCCTTGGAGCCTTTTTTCCAGGCTGAACAACCCCAGCTCTCCCAGCCTGTC
>VZSZ01011807.1:1231925-1258240 GCA_013398815.1 Ibidorhyncha struthersii | reverse complement strand
CACCTCCAGTTGAAAGCTGTATTGTCCATCTCTCTGTCCTCCTCCAAGGGAGCAAGAACAGCCCAGCCTGATGGAGGAGGCAAAGGTGAAGGTGATGTTGCTGGAGAAGGTCACCACCGCCAGGCTGGCCAGCCCACATCTCCCAGGCTTGCACCCCTGTGCATTTATTTTTCTTTTTTTTTTAGGTGAGCAGAGTCCTCTGCCTGGACTCTCGTCTCCTGCTCCCTACGGCCGGGCCAGGAGCCAAGCCGGAGGCAGCAGAGGTGGGCTGGGGGGGAGGGACACGGTGGTCTCCAGCCCTCCCGGCCAGGGCGACAGTGGGAGCACAGGGGCTCCTTGCAGTCTTTCTGCCCTCCGCGTCCTGCGGTGGAGCTTCTCCCAAAATGCCATGTGTGTCCCCGGGTGACCTGTGGCACGCCAGTCCTGGTGGGCAGCCCCGGGACGTGGTGGGGCTTTCAAATGACTCTGCATATTATTTTTTTTAGTTTATTAATGTGTACCTTGCCAGCAGCACTGGCCGTGCCCGCACTGGGCTGCAAACACGGGTATAAAGTGGCCAAGGACAGCCCAGTGCATCCCAGTGCTGCGGGGTCCCTCTGGCTCGTCCGCTGCGTGCCGGGGCAGGGCTTTCCTGTGCCCCGCTGCAGGGAGGGAGAGGTGCTACCACCCTCCTTTACCTCTTGCGAGGCATTCGTTGGAGGTTTTCCTAGCCCAGCATGGAACATATTGTGCCTTTTCTCGGGCGCGTGGCCCCGCAGCCACCGGGATGGCACGTTTAGCCCACGAGCACTCTGCGGTTTGGGATGAGAACAGAGGAGGAGGAGGAGGGCTGTGGAGCAGAGAAGGTGCTACGAGACGCCGCTGCCCGGCAGAAAGGTTCAGCCCTCGATTCCCTATTTCCGTGGGAGGTTTTGTGTTTTAAACTAACTTATCCCGGCTGTAGGGAAGCCAAGGTGATGCACCCTTCAGCCTCTCTCGCACCGATCGCTGTGCTGGTGAGCAAGAGGAGGGCTGTGGCCGCTGTGGGTGTTCAGGGGTTGCCCCGTGGTTTAGCTAAACCTGGGTTAACCATCTAAACTGGGTCGTTTTTTTCCAGGTCCCTTAAAAAGCTCCAAACTAAACACACATAATACGCTATGATTGTGCGTAGGGAAAGCGGACACATGTTAAAGTGGGCTCTGTGAATCAATGTGAGTTGCTCCCTCTGCCTGTGCCTCAGTTTCCCCCAGGCAGGAGGGCCGTGGGACGCAGAGGCTCCGACGCGCTGCTCGGGGGCGATGTTGGCTTTGGTTCGTGTCCTGCCCTGAAACACACTGCCCAAACGTGCAGCGCTCTGCTCCTTCGCTAACTGAGCAGCCCTTCCTTACTGCTGGCTGGGAGACAGCTCTGCAGCGGGTAATCCTGGTTCGTGCCGCAGGCTCGGCATAAGTCATGTTAGGGAGAGCTCCCGTCACTCATTTCCATTAAAGAAAAAAAAAAGATAAAGTATGCCTACGAATGCCAAAATGTTAATTCAGAGGTGTTTTTCCCCCTCAAGGGGATCTGATGCTTCATGTTCGTATTAAACAGAATTAAGGCAGAGCATCGCTGAGAGCACTTGGACGTGGCTGTCCCCTGGAGCGGGGATGCTGCGAGGCTGAACGGGGAGTGCTGTGAGCTGGGCAGTCTCCATCGCTGGATGCTGCCTTTGTGGTGGGCTTGTCTTTGGAGAGGCTGATCTTGTGACCTCTTACTCATATGGATTTGCACGAGCGTTGCTGGTGAGAGCAAGGTCAGCAGCACTGGACAATGTTCTTTGTTAAGGTCTTTGAATAAGGGCTGGGGTTTCTGGAGGAGCGCGGGGAGCCGGGTAGGGAGAGCTGTGCGCTGCGTTTGCAGAGCTGGTGGGATGTGAAAGCTGCAAAGAGAGCGTGGAAGGGAGGAAGCGATAAGGAACATGGGTCCTGATGGCGCTGGGAAGCACCCAGGTGGGTCACGGACTGGGCCCACCTTGAGCATCATGCGGTATGAAGCTACGCAGGGCAGAGTTTGTTAGTCAGAAAACGCAGATCCACTGAAATGCAAAGCTTTTGTGGAGCTTTTGCGGGCAGGAAGGGTGCTCATGGCAATGGTTTGAGATGAGAGAGGCCTCACAATCCCCGGGCTCCTGCCCATCCCAGCCACAGGAGGTTATTTGGGGGAAGACGGTGGAGTTCTCATTTTGCACAGAGAAAATCTTCATTTTCTGTCTTTGGAGTGTCATCACACTTCTGAAATGCCTTTTCTTTGCGTGGGAACTGTGTTTCCATCCTACTGTATTTTAGCAGTCCAGTAAGCCACATTGGGCACTGCTTCCCTTTGGAGATAAGACCTTGGGAGCCCAAATCCTGAAGGACTTATTTTTTAAAAAATAAGAAAAACCAGCCAAACCAACCCCTCCTTTTCCCCTATTTTAAAAAGCCTGCGCTCCCTTTTACAGATCGGCTGAGCACAAGCGGTGGCTCATTATCTCCCAGTAATGCCTTGTCAGCATCAGTCTGCAGAGAACAGATTTTTGGGTTTTTTTTGGTAGCGGAAATCGTTACATGTGGACGTCATAAAAGCAGAAGAATAGCCCGTTAGAGCATATTTTTCTGTGTGCTTTAATTATCTATCTACATCTCTCTCCTGTTAGACTCTTTACATCCTTTACATCCGATTAGCTCTCCTCTTCTCCTCCCCCACGAGCAGGTAAATATTGTACCTGCACCCATGTTTGTTCGGCTGCAGACAGGGGTGGGAAATGAGTGAGAGACTGGACACAGCGGCGGCAAAAGGTAGATTGTTATCATCTCCCCTACAATAATCGTGGCTTCTCAGAAATCCTGTTATTTTGTTGATTTTCCAGCCAGCTTTGCTGTTCCTGTGTTGTCTGTTGCAGACTTGCTGCTCGGGTAAACGTTGACTGCCCTCAAAAAAAAAAAAATATTGGCACAGCTTTTTAAGCTCTTAGGGCTGAATTCTGGTTTGGGGAGGGGGTGCCCAGCCCGGTTTCAGGCAGTGCTTGTTGCCTGTGGCTTTTTCTGCTGCCTGCGAGGAGGCATCAGCGGAGATCTGGGGGATGGAGGGACCACACTGGGCAAACCAGTGTGTTCAGCGTGGACTAGTCCCGTCTCCCTGCCTTCCCCGTCGATATGTCCTCCTCCATCGAGGTTGCCCACCCCATCCCCTTATTGCCGTGATCTCCAGGGGATGTTCTGGGAAACTGGGACCCACCGTTTGGGGTTGAGATTCTGCGGTTAGTTAGGCTTTTGCCGCTTCTTGTGCCAAACCATAGAGGAGCCCATCCAACGTTGCTCTTTGGGGCCATCGTGCTCTTCCCATGGTCTCCTCCCTCCCCAGCCACCGAGGTCCCGGTGGGTGGTGGCAGGAGGGCACCCGGAGGAGACGGCAGAGCCCCGGGCTGGAGATCCCCGGCTTTCCCAGCAGCGCGGGGCACCCTCGGTGGGGGCGACGGGGCCGCGGAGGCGGCGGTGGCCAGACAAGGTGGCCCTTTGACATTTACAGAATGGCCTTTCAGAGTTGTGAAGTGTCCCCGCTCTGTCGAGGGCTGCCATATAAACAGACGCCGTCCCCCGGCACAAAGCGAGGAATGCGGCGCACAATGCCCCAATGTTTGCCGCGATAAAGCCCCACTTCTTCTGCCCTCCACAAAGGCAGCTCTGAGCGGGGCGGCGGGTGCGGAGCTCGGCTGTGGTCGCACTAACCCTTCCACCAAAGCCTTTCGGCTCCTGGTGACTTCGGTTGGAGCTGAGGGAGCGGGGAGGTGAAACCCAGCGTGGGGCTTTTTCCTGCTCTCTGCATCGCCACGTGCTGATATTCAAATTAATTGACCTAAAGGAAAATCAACACGTGGGTTATGAGGGTTCTCGGTTTGCTCGGGGTGAGCGTTAACAGCGTTGGTTTTCCAATAGGAGTATCTCGGAGCGTTTAGCTTTCAAATGTTAACTTTTCTATGTTGCCCAGAAAAATGTAAGAGAGACTTATCCCCTGGCTGCTGTCAGACATCACAGAAACTCAGCACAAAAGGAGCCGTGCTCGCTGGAGGAACGCACCATTTTTAGCGACATCTCTTCTGAATCCTCCTAATCTCGTGCACCGTCCTTTTGTCTTATTCCATCAAAGTGTGACAGAGCCTTTTCATAAGGCTTGTTTTACAGATGCGCGTAGTTCAGCGACGCGTTTTGCCTCGTTCATATGGAGCGCTGTCGTTGCGGTTAATTGTATATGTTACAGGAACAGCTCCGGGCCCTGCTGGGATGAGTGATGGGTCGGGGAAGGGCTGGCAGGAGCCTTCGCTTTCCTCTTTCCCAGGGCAGCGCAGCCCCTCACCGGCTCTTCTGGGGACGGTCCTGGCCAGCTGCGTGGTCCTGGGAGATGCTGCGATACGAGGGGTGGTGTGCGCGTGCTCTGTCCTTCACGGTGAAATGGTAAATGTGTTTGGTAAAGGTCTCCTTCAAAGCCGTGTGAGGGGTTTTGCGTGGCTCGTTGACATGGTATGCCCTGGTTTGAGACCCGTGGGAGCTCCCTCCTTCTCTGACTCTGCCCCAACATCTTCCCAACCTCATATATTTTTAAAATAAAGGTGCAAGAGCGTGGTGCTGTACCATTTCGGGTGGCTCTGACGGGGTCAGGCAGTCCCTGGGCTGTCGATGGCAGCTGGGCATCCAGGTTTTTCTGGCAGCTGGGAAAACATTGAAAATGAATTTCTCCCTTCCCTCCTCCTTGAACAAAAAAAAAAAAAAGGAAGAAAATGAACAATTAGAGCTTGCTATAGGGGTGTTCTGTTACACCATTAAATGGTGCACAGCATGGCTGCGAACAGCCCTCCAGGCTATGGTCCTCTGTCTTCCCATCCATCTTGTGTCTGTCATGTCCCTGCTAACTTAAGGATGTTTCTGTGGAGGAGAAATGGAGACCCCATCACAGATCCGAGGGCACATTGTGATCTCTTTTGGATCACAGATATTTTAATGCTTTTTTTTTTCCCCCCTTTCTCCTTGTGATGAGGCCTTGAGTTCCCGCGCTGTCCTGTGCCGAGCGGTGCAGGGTTAGGGCATTGCCCAGGCCCCCGGGCAGAGCCCTTCCCGTCGGTGTGTCCTCCTCTGGCCATCACACCTGGCTGAAAAGTACATGGAGGATGCTCTGCGGCTTCAGGCCGGGCACAAGATGGGATTTTGGAGGTGTTTCCCTTTCTCCGTGCTCTGCTCCTAGGACACTTCCAAGTGGGCTCAAAACTATCTGCCATCCTCCTGTTTAACAGCACGGAGTGGGGTCTCTGTCGTGTCCCCATAACTTCTGTGGTTGTACACCTGCAGTCCCGTGTAAAATCCCACCACGGGGAACGGTTTGTTGCCACTAGTGGCACGAATCACTCGGTGGGTGATGGGAGTTCCTGCATCCCGTCCCGGTTCCCCATGGGTGGGGTAGCAGTGAAATCAGACTGGCTTTTGCAGACGTATTTTGGGGTGTGGGCTGTTCCCTGTTGCCCAATTCTAGAACCACAGACTGGGTAGAGGTGGAAGGGACCTTAAAGTAGTTCCAACCTCCCTGCCCTGGGCAGGGACACCTCCCACTAGACCAGCGATATTTTGCTTTTATTTACAGCCCCCTCCCAGTGTCTGCTGCCCGGGGTGGCCGCGTCCTGCCGGCGGGTGCCATCCAGCCCCGGCTGTCGCCCTGTAGGCATCGCGACGGCAGCTCCTAAGGCTGTTAGGAGAGCTAACAGAGAAGCCCGAGGGCTGAGGACGATTAGATACACGAGCTCCTGCCTCTGGCGGGGGGGGGTGTCCCCCAACCTGGCGCGTAGCCCTCGCCCCAGGAGGGGTGGATCACTCGGTGTTGGATCTGAGCCTGGCACGGGCACTACCCCTGTCCCCGCGGGCTGGTTAATCACTGCCCGCTCCTCCTGCCAGCATCGCTCGCGCTGGTGATGTTTTTAATCATTAGGAAACGTATATAAAGTTGATGAATGATGTGATGGTGATATACGCTACCTACATGGTCTTTCAAGTAAGTATATTTGTAAAATCTAGTAGAAACCCAGGCTGGCAGGAGGCTTTTGTTACTGGAAGTCTGTTTTTGTCCCAACACATCCTTCCATCAATTCTTTTGTGAGAGCTAAAAATTGGCTGGCTTCAGCGGAGTTAATAATCATCTGAAACGGAGTTGAGCAATCGATGTTGCTGCATCAAAATGTTTCCCTCTTCCCTTCCCCCTTCTTCCCCCCCACTTCCCCCAAAAAAAGAAATTCCTGGCCGATACTCAAAACCCAGTTCATTTCTCACTGTGCAAGTATTAAACTGTGGCTCTTTTCTTTCAAGTTTCTGGATTTTTATGGGCACAATCGGTCTGTTAACAGGACTTTTTTTTTTGGTGTGGTTTCAATGCATTTATATCATTGACCTTTGCTTTAAAAAGTGTCTGACAGTCTCTACTGGACTGGAGCTATGAAAAGAAGTGTTGTAAGGGGGCTTTATTCTATGGAAGCAATGACCACAGGCAAAGCTTTATATTTGCTGAGTGATTTAATTCTTGCACATGCAGAACTTGGCTCTGTGCCATGTGTAACATGTTGAGAAAAGGTCTGCTTGAGAGGCATTAAAACCAAACTTTCCAAAACTGTCTTTTCTTGTCTTTTCTTTTTATTTTTCCTAAATAGCTTGCTTTCCTGTTATTTTTAAGCTAATGAGTAAAATGAAGGGACTGCCCCAAAATGCTGCGTGAGCTCTAGCAGGGTCACTGGGGAAATAAACCTCCTTTAAAGAAATGAAATGGGAGTCTGGGTGGAAGGCTGCCGGCCGGGAGGAAGAGGAGGGTGTTGTTAAGATAAAGGCTTGATATGGAGGGTCAGGAGAGCATAAAACAGAGCAGCCTGGACTCCAGGAGGAAGCCTGCGAGAGTGAAGATGCTACAGCTCTAACGCTTGGTCCTGTGAAATCCTACTCATAGGGCACATCCCCAGAAGATGTGTTTTCAGGCTAAATATCAGATTTCCCCTCCCCAAATTAATTGCTTTTCCCTGCTTGGCTCTGCTTGTGCTCCGCCTGCTTACGGGAATATCTGTCTGGTAGCGGTCAGAAGCAAACAAAAACAAACTGCTTTTTGTTTGCTCTTATTTTAAACACTGTGACAACATTTGGATTAATGTTAGGTCTTGTGAAAAGCTCTTTAAAAGTCAAACACACTGAGCTGCTTAACAGCATCCCCTTTGAATTCTGCATCTGCCCGCTGCAATTCCAGATAATGGTCTGGAGAGCAAAGAAACATCCTATTTCTTTTTCCTTCTTGCAGTCAGTCCATTAAAAATGCCTGAAGTTTCACATTCTGGAACTACTTAATTGTGTAGCCACTTGGGCTGAGTTCCGTATTTTGGTGTGCCTTTGAGCATTTCCTCTTCCTTTGGCAAGCAAACGATCAACAGAAATACTAAATTATGGTAATTTCTAACAGAAGCGATGTCTTCCCCAAAACATTGCAATCTACTGCATTTTAATTAAAACCACCACACTAACAGTGCATCAAGCCATTCGGAGCCGCAGCCTCTATTCATTTTCATCAGCAGATTTTTCTAGGGGCTTTTAGAAGCAAATAGTGCGTTGCTCACTCTTCCCCAGGAGGAGCGAGGGAGAACAATAGATTATCTTTGCGCAGGCACACCGAACCCTGAAATACTGAATTAAAAAAGTGTATGAATAGGGTGGAGGTTATATAGGGGGAGAGCTATGAGGAGGGAGTATCCCGCGGTGTGCAGGGAGGGCTCCGTGGATGGTACCCGCCTCGTCCGCTGCAGTTGGAAATAAATCCATCACCTGGAGGAGACCAAATGAGGTGTATTTGTGTGGCTGTCCTCCTTCCCTGGGGAGCACAAGGGGTTGCGCTCTCCTTGGGGCTGTCGGAGATGCGGAGAGGCACCTCTGCGCTCTCTCGTCCTCGGCTCCGGCGTTAGCGGCTCCTGCGTGTGCAGATGAGCCACAGCCAGCATCGCCCTGCCGGGGCGCGATGGGAAAGAGCGTTTTATCCATTCCTGTGATTTCTCTTAGAGTTGAGCCTAAATACTGCTAGTGTATAAAGTCGCTTACGAAAGCAATAGGTTTGCGGCCTCTGCGTGGAGAGACTGGCGTGGAAAACCAAAGGAATGAGGGTAACCCCTGCTTTTTATAGCCTCCTGGTATTTGCTCATGCCAGCTAACACCAATACCCTCTGTTTTACCTGCAGAACTCCACGCGCCACGCCGTCAGCCTCGGTGCCCGAGTAAACAGGCTCCTGCCTGAGCTTAGCTGTAGTGGAACCGCTGGGGAAGGGAAAACCCTCTCTTGTCTTTCCCTGGCTCCTACCGGGTAGGAGAAGTCGACTGGGGAGAGGGGCTGTCCCTGGGTGGCCGTGGGGATGTTGCGTGGAAGGGATAAATAGGCTCATGGAGGAGAAGCGGAGGAGTGCAGGCGGCTAAGTGAGGAACTGTCCGCTCGCTCGAAAATCCGGGAGGTGCTGCTGAGCGCTGATGCGGAGGGGAGGTGATTATCCATGTGGGTTCTCTTTTATCGCTCAGGCATAGTGAGCGCGGGTGTCCCAGTGCCCTGCGGGACATGGGGCCGGTGCAGGTGACTGATAAAGCTGGGACCGGAGAGGGGCTGTCAGAGCATCTCCTGGGGGCTGGTGCGTGGGGATGGCTCTGGGCCAAGGCTCTCCAGAACGGGTGATGATTTCTGGTGCCCAGCTGGAAATTGCTGTCAGGGCAACTGGTTTTGCAGAGGCTCAGCCTTTCTGGAACTCCCCATCACTTTTTAGAAATTGTCCCGCTTCCAGCAGGCGTTTCTGTGCAGAGTTCCCCGCTCGGGAAAGGGAGTCCAAACCTCTGACCACAGGTTTGTACATTGGATGCCTCCCAGCACATCCAGATTTCGCTGTTTGTTTTTCTCTGTGCAGCTCTGGGAAATGCCAGTGTAAAGTTGGTGTCACGGGCCTGAAGTGTGACCAGTGCAGTGATGGATACTACAGGTTTAACGAAACCACCTGTGAGCCGTGCCAGTGCAACAACCGCTCCAAAACCTGCAACAGCTCAACAGGTAACTCCTCTTGTGACCATGGTGGGTGCAGACTTCACCTGTTTCCTCTCTCTCTGTTTTTTGCCATTTTCATTCGGCAGACCTCTGCTCTCATCCTCTTCATCTGCATCTTTACGCCTTGAGTATTCAGAATCTTTAGCTTGAACCCAAATTTAAAGTGTGGGGCAAGGTTGGAGCTAGTCCTCTTCTCAAGGAAGCCAATAAAGGCTGCGTTATTTACCCCAGGCTGCAGTGCAGAGCCATTATTCTGCAGTCTCCATCGGAAATCAGTGCTCTATTGTTCTCTGCACTTATACAAATACACAACACGGCTTTTTAAGGAGCTTTTGTTTAACTGCTGTTTACCTGGAAACATATACTGTACCGGCACTGACGTAAGGTGACTGTTACTGCCACAGATAACATCATTAGTACTGGAAAAAAATGGCAGCACCTAATTAATATTGCCCACTTTATATAAATTTGCCTTGTTCATTTTCCTTGATCATTTCTTTGACCATCTCTCACCCGTACAGATGTTGATGGAGTGCAAATGTCGAAGCACCTGTGCTTGAATAGCTTATGGGAGGCCGGGGCGGGGGGGAACCTGATTGCTTTTCCAGCTCCGCTGCAAGGAGAGATCCCGGAGGAGCAATGTTATGTGACTGCCTGCGCAATCCCCACTTTAGCAACAAAACTCACCCTTCAAAATTCTCATCAAAACTTCCAGCCTGAAATGCAGTTCTGTAATACTTATCCAGGAGCTTAGAAAGGAGCGATGATTTCAAGAACATTGCAGGGTTTTTGCATAGCTGGCAGAGAGGCAGAGCTCATCAAAGATGGTATTTCTGGGCAGTTTCTGCAGCGGTGTCTGTTCCCTTGTGGCCTGTGTGTTTGCAGCAGAGGAACGGGCGGCCGCAGTGCTGACTGTGCCCAGCCGCTGCCCTGATCCTGCTTGGATGAATTATTGCATTCATTCCTATACTGAACTTTATGTGCTTATGTCCTGCTGATATTGAAGGATAGAAGATTGTACCCAACGCTGTGCACACCA
The DNA here is from genome assembly GCA_013398815.1 of Ibidorhyncha struthersii. NCBI lineage: Eukaryota > Metazoa > Chordata > Aves > Charadriiformes > Charadriidae > Ibidorhyncha > Ibidorhyncha struthersii. Next base: position 1,248,123 of record VZSZ01011807.1, on the reverse strand, counting down.
TCAGCTGTGTTACTGACTTGGAGCTGCGTGTGTGGGTTTTGTGAAGGAGTAAAATAATCTGCTCTTCCTTTTTCTCTCTCAATGTTTCCCCCGCTCTTGATTTAAAAAAAAAACCAACAAAACCAAACCCCGGGCAGACCTCGCCTCCGGGCTGGGGCTGTTCAGGCAGTGCTTCTCTGGGGCAGTCCAGCGCTGACCACAGCACTGCAAAGAAAGACCCTCTTTTTGGTTAATGACCTATTGTTGATTTGACAAAAATCCTTTTTTTAAAATTTTCCTCCATCTGCTTTATTTGCTGCTGGGGGTGAGGGAACCCAACACAACCAGAACAGAGAACAGTCAATTAAAAATTAGATCCGATGTCTAATAAGTAACGCACTCAGCCTGCTCTAGAGACTGCACTTTGTGTGACCTCCCCAGCTTTACATCAACTCTGTGTAGTCTTTTGTCAAATTTTCAAGGTTTCTTTCGCATTAATGCTGTACTTTGGGCTCCCTCTGCCGGCTCTGCGACCGTCTCCTCTCGGCCTCACTCTGCCCAGGAGGAATATTTAAAATTAGTGGGCTGGAAATTGGGCAGCCAGAGCTCCCCAGGAGACCCTTCCTTCCACACGACCCTTGTGCCCCGTGTTGCGTCTGTGCAGGGGGTTCGGCTGCATCTGCCCAGCTGAGGTACAGTGAGGTCTGATCCCTCCCGAGGGCATTATCAGGATGAGAAGTGCTATTAATTATTAAGGCTTTCCGCGGCGATACCTGATTGCAAGCCCATGTGTGCTTTGCGTGGCTGAGCAACGTGCTGACTCATGGGGAAATGCAGCCATTTTTCAGGGTCGGTGTAGATAAATGCGAGTAATTTCTGCTGGTGGGAAAGACATTGGTCCTGAAATGACCAAGACTGTACGGAAAATGCAGGTGAGACTCCAGTTACCCCACCATTAACGCCTGCAGAGCACGGTTCCAGGCACCTTGCGTGCTGATAGGGCAACTTGACCTTCCACGAGCGGGTCTGTCCCCGGCAGCCCACTGAAGCAGCTGGTGGAGGTTTGCGGCTGGAGAAACCGAGCCCAGCACATCATTTTCCCCTCTAACCCTGACATCTCTCCCACAAAATACACCGGCTCTTGTCTGACAAGCTGTTGGGTGAAGAGCAACCGGTGTGTGGGAGCAGATGCCGTGCAAGCGTCCTTACTCATCGGGGTGCTGCCAGCCCCACTGCGCCGGGGAATCAGCCGCTTCCCAAAAGCCGGGGTTTGCTTTCTGTCCTGGTGCGAGGGACGGCTCCAAGGACACCCTGGGCTTGTGCAGGGATAGTCGGCTGCAGAGTCATCGCTCTGGAAAGAGAAGAGTAGGAAGAGTGCAGCGTGTTGGGCTTGCAAGGGAGCCAAAGTGTTCCAATATTAATAAGAAAATCTGCTGTGTTTTTTTTTTTTAACAGTCAGCATTAACCTAATTCAGGATTTTTTCTGTGGTTAATGTTGATATGAGACCTTCCCATACCCCCGCAGCAGTGCTGGATTAGCTCAGTGAATCTCTTGTCTGTGCTTATATATGCAGTGAATAAACTGTTCTGTGCCGCCCTGGTTTGTTAGAAGGTGGCTGTTGCCTTTTCAGAGTCTTGTACACGGGATTTAATCAAATAAAGCTTCCCTCGGGTCACTGCCACCTCGACGAGGAGCCCGCTGAATTACAGGATGTTCCTGTTGATGGATGGGCTTTTGATAGAGGCTGCGTTTTTATAACTAGGGAGATTTTTCTTCCTCTGGTCACAATAGTACCAAAATGCAATTTAGAGGGCCGTTAGGACACAGCCTCTGCTAAGACACAGCACGATTTTCTGATTCAGGGGCTTCCCCAGGCAGGGGAGGTGGCTCACATGAACCCCAAGTTCTCCTCTGTTTCTCTGGGAAGGTCAGTAATTGCTGCTGCCACCTCATGCCTGTAGCAAATGTTCCTCCTGTGATGGGGATGGAGGAGCTGGAGCCACACTGGTGGGATGGAGCCATCTGCCCCCAGAGCGGGACCGTGGCACTTCTCTACCCCTGGCCACCAGCTCTGGGGTGTAGGAAGAGGCTGCACACAAAGAAGGGCAAAGGCATAAACTGGAGGGACACCTCGTGGGAGTGGAGGGTTTGAAGCATTAAGATCCCATCTCACTGGCACAGATGGAAAGCGAAGCCCCTTTCCTTGAGGACCACTTGATATTATGTGTTCACCTGCACTGACCTTTTTAAAGTGATGAGCTATGGGCATCTCTGCTGGCGCTACCTACTTTTTCACATTCTGTGTGTGGGTGTGCGTGTGGAGGGGGGAGACACAACCATCAGAAGGTCGTAAGAGGACAGGATTATGTTTTGGCCGGAGGGCATCCAAAATCACCTGTGAGCTCTGATAATTGAGAGCACTTCGTGCAGATTCTTGCCCCAAATGTTCTGCTCCAGTTCCTGCTGCTGAACCGGTTGCTTGTGCTCCTGCCCCTTCCCCAGGCGCCTGCCTGCACTGCCAGGAGAACACCGAGGGAGACCACTGCCAGCTCTGCAAGGAGGGCTTCTACAGAAGCACCCATCCTGCCCACGCCTGCCATCACTGCCCGTGTTCCACCGTGGCATCGACCGGCACCTGCCGAATAAGTAAGGCTTTCATTTTTGGTCTAATTCCTCAGATAACGAAGGTAGCTCTTCTCAATTAAATTGCCACTCGGAGTGCATCAGCCTTGCGAGGCGGTTTATAGCCCGTGACTCTCCTGTTTGTGGGAACCGGGGCACCTTGCTGGAAGTGGCGCCGGCCACGATGCGTCCCTGGTGCTTGTGTTGGCTCTTGCGAGGGCAGCTGCACAGCGGAGGGCATCAGAAACGCTTCGCTACAGGCTGCAGCCTGCTCTGAAGAACCTGCAGAGTTTTGCAGGGGGAAACTGCTGGGCTTGTGGCAGCCAGGAGAGGTACAGGGGATGGCCAGCAGTGCCATGTAGCCATCCATACCTCTGTGAGCCCTCTTCTGAACATCTCCGTGGGGCTCCAAACAGATTCCCCAATCTTCCTGAGCTATTTTGATGTAACCAGGAGAAGAAGTCATAGCTGTAATAAACATACATGAGACTTTTTTTGATATTTCCTTAATCAGTTTTGCAATGAAGCCACCTCTGGTTTCACGTAGGCCAAAAAGTTCCTGCAGATTGCTAGCATCCCTGATGTAGTTCCAGCTGTTTTCTGAAATTGGCTGTTTGAGATGGAAATGTTCAGGAGTAATAATCTGTTTGCTTAGCAACGTGCTGAGCATGCTCTATGATGCTGGTACGAGGCATCAGAACCCCCCCCCAAGCTTGTTTTCCCCCTAGAAACAGAAAACGCTGCAGTTCAAAAGTTATATTTTCAGCTTAAAATTTGGGATTGGTTAATACTTCACTGGCTGCTGATTTTTGTCACAGTGACTTGTGGGTCAGGCCCCACAGAACAAATCCCACAGCGGGTGTTTCTCTGCGGAGGGGGCTATGGCACATACCGGGTTTGCTTTCTGTATTCTTCAGATCCTGGTGAAACTGCCCCAAGGTGTGACAAATGCAGAACCGGGTACACCGGCCCGAACTGCAACCAGTGTGACGACGGCTACTACAACTCCGACAGCATCTGCGTAAGATGTAAATGCAACGGGAACGTGGACCCGGTGCGGTCGCCCAGCGTGTGCGACCCGGAGAGCGGGGAGTGCATCGGCTGCCTGTACCACACTGCTGGCTTTCATTGCGAGGAGTGCGAGGACGGCTACGTCCGAGACCCCGAGGGGACCAACTGCACCAAGAAAGGTAAAATGCGCTCCTCAAATCAGCGTGGAAGCTTGCTGTGCGGCTCAGGTGGGCACAAGCTGCCTGAAGGTTGGGCAGGGAATACCGTTAATTGTTCACATTGCTTCAGATTCATCTGGCCTGTGGTGCAGGGAAGAAACCAGACCTTTATAACACATCGGGGTCTACTGGACTTGAAATGTGGGGTTCAGAGTTAGCTCTGTGACCACCCTGATTCCCAGACTGTGGCAGGCACCGCTAGTGAACGAGCTGGAAAACAAAACCTATTTGTAGTGTATTTAACTGTAGGTTTTCAGATTTCCATTGCTTGATATACTTGATCTCTTGGTGCCCAGGGAATTGTCCTTATTGACTAGTCCATTCAGTAGCTCTGACTAGTTCCCTAGAAAGGTGTTTATAATAAATTTTGTCACTCCTCATACTCTGCAAACAGTAACTACTTGGACCAGGTTTAGATATTTATTTTTTTTTCCGCTTTGTAAACGGGGAAGCCGAGGCTCAGAGAGGTGAGATCCAAACTTGCACAGTGAGTCAATGCCAGAATTTTCTGGTACCTGCTCTGGGGGTCTCCCATCAGTCTTCAATCCAAATCCACGACACTGCATGTAGCATCTCGGATGCAAACTAGCTCTGGTGCTTAGAGAGGCTATTGCCTGGCAGGAGGACTAATAGTAAAATGAGAAAAAATGGTTCTTAAGTTGCTCCTTCAGTGGTTATCGGGAAGTTGGTCCACAAGGTGGATCTCCAGCTCCATGCATGGAAACATTACCGATCTTGTTTATTAGATAAGAGAAGCCAGAGTTTAGAAAAGTCTCTGGGCCCAAATTCATCCTTGTCACCAACAGAGATTTAATTCAGATCTTCCATTAGGAGCTAATGTGGTTTTCACTCCCATGCTGCTCTCCAGAGGTGTAATCACAGAGTCCTTCCCTGCACGGGGAGATGATCAATACAAAAAAGTTGAATGCTCATTAGCTGTAACTGTACCGTTACAGGGCTGGAAATGGCAGTTTTGCATCGGGTCATCCATTATCTCCCCCTGCACAGCTCTGTCTTTGTGCAAAGAGCTACATGACCTTGCTCCATTAAAATCCATATGTATGGCTTTGCTTGTATATTTGCAGTTTTCACTGCGAGTTTTAATTTCATGGCATTGTTACAGGCAATTCCTTATGTGGGGGAAGACTGTCCCCTTTCGAAAGGACTGGGATGTGCTCTTGTAGCTTTCCTGTTTCCTTGACACCTGTTTTTTCCCTTTCTTATTAAGCAGTTAAAAAGGCGTACAGTTTCTTTCTGGTTTCTTACACACAATTTGCCTAAAAATTGACATGCTGAAGCACTGCGCATTAGGTTTTAGGTTAAGATTTTCATAAACCGCTAGTGCATTTGAGCGCCCTGGCTTTGAGTGGCTTCTAGAGTGAAACCATCACCCAGGCTCTATTTATAACGTGGTCGCAGCTGAAGTAAGACAGCGTGTTTTGTACAGCCTGGGCAAAGCTAAACCCAACCTCGAGTATCCACAGGGGCTGTTCAGAGTCTTAAACCTGACCAAGACTGTGATGCTTTCAAGGCTGATGGAGAGAATATTGAGAGGACGAGTGGGATGACCAGAGTCAGGGTTTCTGCCCCCTGGGTGGATGGTGTTCCTGCTGCGACAGCGAGGCACAGCAGCAAGGGCTCAGTGATGCAGCGTGGCACTGTGCCACCCAGCCGAGCATCGCAGCCGTCCCCGAGAGCTGGCGCGTGGGCTGCTGGCACGGCCCCGGCTCCTGCCAGTGCTCATTCATTGCAGGAGGCGGCAGAAGCTTTGCAGAGACTGCATTTCAATCAGGCAGCTGGATATGACGCTCACGTCAAAGCTGCCAAGGCGGCCCATTGACTGAACAGCTGCCGCTCTCAAGGAGCTGCTTCAGGACATCTGGAGGGCTGGCATGGCCCTGGCGAGCGGAAACAGGCATCGCTGTATGTATCACGGCCCAAAAGCGACGGTCCGCGGTCAGAGCACGGCACTGTTTCACCATGACGTTACCGTCAGTTCCAGGAAATGTTTTCACCCATGTCCCCCTTGCCAGCTCTTAGCTGATGCTGACTCACAAATAAAGCCCAGAAAAGTCCTGTTTCCTTGCTGGTGAATCAGCCATTGTCTCTGCTCTGTTTTTTTCTAAGTATAGCTCCTGGCAGGGTTTGCCAAGAACTGAGTGTTGATGAAGGAATTTGGAAAGGATGACTGAATTCCTCATGCCCTTCTCCCAAAGCTGTATCCAGGAACTTCTTGCTCCTGTCACGTTGCTTCCTACTGCAAAATTCTGCCTGTTATCCCATAGAGAAATGCCTTCTGGCATTCAGCATCCTGAGTACCCTTATCAACCTAAGGCAGGACCTGCAGAGAATAGAGGAGCTGCCGCACGGAGGGACTCTGAGCAGGAGCCTAAATTAGATGTGTGGTGCCCCCTCCAGAGGAGTTTCTTTCTCCACTGCCTGAACTGAGAACGTGACAGCCCAAAGTTAACTCGTGGGAGTTCCCCTGAGGGCCCATAGCAGGAGATGTGCTGAATATTTCCAGCTCCTGTTGCCATTGGAGATGCGACTTAGTGCAAAATTAGTCCTTCGGAAGTGACTCTCCTCCTCAGTCATAATTAGTAGATGTTCTTTTCTGGAGAGCTGGATCAATACAGTGCAGCACCATCAGCTGTAATTGCTGCAGCTGTAAATGGGTTTAAAATGAAGTTGTATTTCTGATAGAATAAAGAGAAATTGAAGAGAATGGGAAAAAGGGTGCAGGGAGTCCTGTGGAGCAATAGGTGTAGAGAACATTTTGGTTGATTGAGGCTTCAGCTTCTGGAGGGTTTCTGCTGCCTGGACTCGAGAATCTAAAATAGATCAGGCTATTCCTGTGAAGAAAATGCTTTATTAGTTACATTTGGGAGCCTAGTACTCAGGTGGTTACAGCGCTTTCTGAGGCCTGTAGCTCAACAGGTTTGAAGAAGGCGTAATGAATTTGCATCCCACTTTTGAGACCTCCAGTGTTAACTTGTCACTGACTCCTAGATCTGAGAAGGGAGTTATCCCATGTCTGCTGGAAGCAAGGCAGGTTCTTGCCTACTTAGTGCCTGGGAATAGGCTGCAGAGCAAGACGGACCTTGTAGCACAGTCTGGTAGTTCCCATGTTCTCGACCTTCATGTGCAGACATACGCCAGCAGCTGGATCCAAACGGGCTTCTGCTGTGTTCAAAAGCTTTGTAAGAAAATCCACAGTCTTTTTTTTTTGTTGTGATTTGGTTACCTTCTGCTTCTGGTTATGCAGACTGGGGGTTTCCGTGAGATTTGTGTATGACTTCTTCATTGAAAAGCAGAACCGTGGTTATTTTGTCCTTTTGCATAAAGCAGTGTAAAAATTGAAACCCGTTGCTAAACACTGTGATGGCAGAATACTCAGTTCATTTTTTCATTTTTATCTTCTTATACAGGTAAGGCAGAAATAATAGTATTGTGAACGTAATCCTACATCTAGTGTACTGACTGGGAAAGGTTTAAGCTCCTGGAGTCGCTGTGTCCTCCCAGCCTGATTGTGCAGCCCGTGTAGACAAGTGAAACTCTGCCTTCGTTAGGGTCAAAGTCCATCTGCTTCCTGAGCTTGGTAGAGCCCCGTTTTCATGGGCTGAATTTGAGCTGGACTGGGTGCCTTGCTGTCCTCATGGGCTCAGGTACCTTAACGCTGAATCTTGGCTGCTGTACCTATCTATTGATCACCAAACTTTTCATAGGAATTCTGCAGTCAGTGAGCACTTAGCATGCAAAATTATTAAAAAAAAAAAAATCAAACCCAACCCTGGCTAAGCATTTTTGTAAACTAGTTTGAAACAATACCAGCTTTAACAGTGCAGGCTTAATTGCCATAACTGTGATATAAATGTCAAATCTCTTATGTTTGTGTTTGATTCCAGCTTAGCATGTTTTTATTGATCATTTTTTATTTGTTTTGTAGAAGCCACTCTTGGCCCAGAAACAAGGGAGTTTACAACTTCTGCTCCAAATGCCAGCAAGGCGACATCATTTTCAACGGCAGTGATAAACAGTACGTTGTCACCAACAACTATACAGACTATATTTCCTATAAGTTCCTCTGACAATAGTACTTCTGCTTTCGCAGATGTCTCATGGACTCAGTTTAACATAATTATTTTGACAGTTATCATCATTGTTGTGGTCCTACTAATGGGCTTTGTGGGCGCTGTCTACATGTACCGCGAGTATCAAAACAGAAAACTTAACGCTCCTTTTTGGACCATTGAACTCAAAGAGGACAACATCAGTTTTAGCAGCTACCACGACAGCATACCCAACGCTGATGTTTCGGGGCTGCTGGAAGACGATGGCAATGAAGTTGCACCGAATGGACAGCTAACGCTGACGACTCCCATGCATAATTATAAAGCTTAGAAGAAGTGATCCAGCTATTCCAAAGTTGGTTTTAAAAGGTTACAGGGCTTGTTGAGGGGGGTGTCAGGACCCGTGCCAAGGCTCCACGCAGAGGAATTTGCTCTTCAGATACTCTTACGCTGGGCACGCTGTAGCTTGCAGGTGAACAGAAAAAAGCGTAGTACATCCGAATTTCAGGTAATGTGGTGAAAGGCATTCAGTGTCCTGTTCTCCATAAAGATCCATAGAATTCACTGTTGTTAAAGACTTGACTATGCTGATCTGAAAGTATTATTATTTTTTTTTATGAGGAGGCGGTGGGGTGGAGAAAGCTGTACCCTATGATTAATTAGAGGCTACTTGATTTCCAGCCAACCTAACACTTACGTCTGCATCCTTTAGTTTGAAAAGTAGCTCATGAATTAACAGTGGATTTTCAGGAAATAGACGTTTGTAAAGGCTTCATATTAGTTCCTGATATAAAGTTATTTGAAAAGGAGGACAAAAATTGTTCACTGTACTACCAAAAGGCAAGTAGAGGAGTGAGTTACACACTTGAAAAAGTCACCATTATCAGTTTCCACTAAGCAGGGAGGCAGGAAAAAAAAAAGAAAATATTGGATTCAGGGAAGAGACTAAGCTTTTCCCTTTCTGAGTATTTAGACAGGGTGATGATGCTATTGAAACATAGCAATCCATTTTTTTTTTCTAGGAGTTAATGAACTTGTATAGTTTCTGTGCAAGGGAAGACGACATGACATCTCAGGGTTGCCATGTAAAAATAAAAGCTAGGCTTAATACCCTACCCTGATAGAAATGGTGTGTTCTGTATATAAAATGTAATATATCTTCTTGGAATTGTATTTGTAATTATTTGTAAAAAAGACAACCAACCAACCAAAAAAATCCCAACAACAAAACCACGAACCCCTCCCCAACCTCCCCTATTCCCCAGCTCATCTTTTATCATCTAGATTTTAATTGTACAGCGGTTAGTGGCGTTGTTTAAAAAGAAAAAAATGAGGATTGTTTAAAATACTGTAAATTAGATGGCAATATTGTTGGAGCTGGGACTCTGGCAAACACCGACTGCTTAAAGCTTTTCTTCTAGTGTCATTGAATAATTTTCTTTTTTTTAGAGAAAATGTGAGTGCTCCCTACTTGCATCTGTCAAGTTTTCCAATTCCTTTAAATATAGAGCGAATACCAGTGTTGCCGACTAGGCCCTAGTCGGTGTCCAAAAGTCGGATGTACCGTTCTGTTACTTGCTTTTAAATCTTAGACAAAATGCAAATACACTGTCATGAATGCATTGAGAGCCTGATCTCGATGGCTGAGCTTTTCCGAAGCGGCTGCTCATCATGTGAGTGGATCTCATTGCCATCTCTCCCGTGGTGACACAGTGATGGGGGGACTGGCCGGAGGGCTGAGCGCAGCCTCCCGGCCTCTTGAAAGGCAAAAAACCAAAAATCTCATGGATTTGGATGGAAACAGCTTTCAGCCGAAGAGCTCGCAGGAGCCGATCTGCGCTTCTAGGCTTAAAAGCTAAAAGTGCATGGATGCATTCAGGAAATATTTGTAGCACAAGGTGGTGGTGGTGAATCGGCTGTTAAAAAAAAAACCTACAGGGGACTTTAGGTTTTACAGATTCCCCTGATTTTTGGGGACGGCTGGCGGACTGTTAGCAGAGGGAGAACAACTAATGGGCAGGACAGCAGAGGGAGGTCGCATCGCGGAGCTCCTCGCTGGTACCCGCAGTGTGCGTGTGTGCCTCGAGGCAAGCAGCGTGCCCTCCCCGTGCCGGGGAGCCGCCAGGTCCGACCCGGGAAAATCAATACCATTACATTTAAGCAGGGCGTGAAACCAGTATTTCACCTAACTCATGACCAACCTCAGAACTAAAGCTGCGTTGCTGTGCGTGTTGGTGCTTTGCAAGCGATGGATGCTGAGGATAAATGAAGTACCTGCTAAAGGTCAGCAGGAGCTGACTGATGCATCCTCAGAGCCAGGCAAAAATAAATATTTCTCAAGGCGAGAAATGGTAGGAAGAACGTGGTGATTATTTATTTGCTTTCTGGTGCTGCATGGAGGCTTTTCTTATCATTGAAGACTTTGGGGTGGGGAATAGGTGCTTTAAACACATGCACAAAGATGCCATTTCTGCCTCCAAAACTTGCTGCCTGATTTAAAGACGAGGTGTGGCAAGTGAGAAGGAAAATAGTCAAGGATGACCAAGGGAAACGGTGAGGGCAGAATGGGATACTGCATGTAGGCCTGAGCCGATGGCAAAGCTCCCGTTGCCTGCCTGGGTGAAGTCCCAGAGTTTAGGTAATAAATTTGGCTGACGTCATTCAGAGCAATGTTACTTTTAGTTCTAAAACGGGGGAGGAGTGGAGGAGAAAATCTGGATGTTGCTAATCCTCGAGTTACTCATCAAACTTCTAAAGAGCAGAATGGTGACAAAATAGGAAATTTCCTAAAAATTGTAATTATTTAGCAGTGCTGATCTAGCGATATACTTGCACTTGGTCACTTCGTAGGGTGGGGAAAGGTAATTTAGGAAGCATTAGCTTCTGGGGCTAATGCTAGCAGGAAAAGTGAAGGACAGATTGTTCACTTTAATGTTTCCATAATATTTTATATCTTTTTGGTTTTGCCACAAAACACCTCTTCCTCAAATTCTGGTATGACTGTAGGCTACTTTGTAAGAGGAATAGGCTTTGATTTTTCTCTCACTGTAGAAATACTGACCATCTGCAAAACCAGAGCGTGAGTTCAGATGCTGAGCCCTCCCAGTCCATGCCTACCACAGCGCAGGAGGCGTTTGCATCTGGGCTGCTTCTGACCTCCAAGTTACTCTCAACGCTTTGTGTTTGAGCCCCGGTTTTGAAAAGAAGAGGAGGTCAGGACGCCTTACAGTCATTCTGCAAGGGAGGGCGGTCCAGCCACGCTGTTGTCTGTGGGTCGTACATCTGGATGAAGGGATCCAGATGGCCCCCGCAGATGCGGTGGGAAACCTGGCTGGGCAGGGGGGACCTGGCTGCCCAGGTTTGGACATCAGAGGAAAGCACAGGATGTTCTTTAGCAGGGACCCGAGCACAGCAAGGATATGGCACTGGGACGATGCTTGTCAGATGGCAAAATGCCTCGGCAGGAAAATACCAGCCATTTCCCGCCAAGCGGGCCTTTGGCGTAGAGGAACAGCATGTGTAAAAGGAGATCGATGCCTCACCAAAGAAACAATAAACAGCTTCATGTTCAACTTTGGTGATGTGAGATTAGATCCTCCTTGCTCTCTCCATCAATCATGAAGCTGGCCCCTGGGCACCACCGGAGGTGAGGAAGAAGCTGGGCTAGTTATATCTCCAGTCAGCTTATGTTGGCATTGCGTTTTGAGGGGTGTGGAGCTAAAGCACCTGTGCCAGGGTACTAAAGGCCACTGTGACCACCAACCTGCCATGTGTTATAACTTGTCATGAAGCTTCCCAGATGTTGAGGTTTGCCCTACGCCACGTTGGGGTATGGGCAGGTAAACCAGAAATGGACTTACAGGGCTGCAGCGAGGCCCAACTGAGAAGCTGGCAAGACAAGGGGAAGGCATCTAGGTGGCTTCTAGGGCTGATGTGGCAATACAGATAGATGTAGCTTTCCTGAAGGGCCACCATGCATCACCTTCCAACTGGGCATGCTGCTGTCTGGCTGTCACAGGGAAAGGCAGTCGATGGCACAGTATGGTAGCTTTAGAGCACGGAGAAGGGACGACAAGGCAGGTGAGGGCTCAGTGAAGGTGGGAACCCAGCTCTCAAGGCACAACCCTCAGGGTTGTGAGGGCCCTGTGGACCCAGCTGGTCTGGATGGGGGGAGTTCAGTTCCACAGTCAAGTAACTGAAGGCAAGAGGATATAACGGAGCAGATAAAGGGCAAGAAGCAATGATGTGTCAAAGGCATGGGGCAGCCTGGATGGCTTACAACTTAGGAGAGCATTTGGTAAGCACAGAGTGCCACAGACATGCAAAAAAAGTGATTGGGTTAATGTGGATAGATGATCTCGAATGTTATGAACCACTGTAGCTCGAAATAACTGCATGGAGCGCTAGCCCTGGGGAGCTGTCAGGAGATGTCATCTGTTGGAATGATAATTCCCTTGGACCAGGCTGAGCAAACTTAGCACGCTGGAAGCCATTTATGCAAGAGGAGTGGATGTATTCAGCATCCTTCGGGTATCCTGGGCCAGTTAACCATGACTATACAGCACCTATCTCAAATGTGACATGCAATGTAAACGTGGCAGAAAGTTTGCACAGTCTTCTTTAAATAAAGGATATAAGATTGAATCCTAAAAATACGTTTCTCTTTAGAGTGAAGTTTTAAAATGAGCTCCCACAGGACTCTGCTCTTCATGTGTCAGAGGAATGGATTAAAATAAGAAAAATGTGGGCCTTAAAAGTTGTACTTGCTCCCAACTGAAACCCATCAGTCTTACTACACATCCAAATAAGGCGTCTCCTAAGCATATGCTATGCTTACAAATGCATTTCTAAAAAAAAAAAAAAGTGTATGATTTGAATATATGTCAGAATTTATACAGAAGAATGTTATTTAAAATGAATAAAAATAAATGTATATAATTTGTATCTATGCCACTCGTTTTTTTGCATTTGTTCTTTGTTCATTAAAGTTCAGCGGGAGTCTTTCCACTGATAGCAACCAGAGCTGGACTGAAACCTAAAGGATTGAATCTGATCTTGTCCCAGTACTGACATTTGTTCCAAGTGAATTATTCCTTCATTATACCCCTGTATGTGAGATGAGAACCGTGCCACAAAAATGTTTTTTAACATCAGATATTCATAAGTACAGTTGACATTCTGTGTCAGATAATCCATCTAAAAAAATGAGCCCTATGATCTCTTGTGTCTGTTTATTAACCATTCCAGCTTTCAGCTCCTTGCATTAACATGTTTGGTAGCTAGAGAGGCAATGGATATTTCCCCATTGTTGTCTGTAATATTCACATAGATGTATTTTGTCAGAGATGTATGCAGTCATTAAAAATGAAACGTACAGAGCAAAGCTAGAAATTGGAAGAGGATATTGTATCAGGTTCTTCTTCATGACCACAATGGGTCTTTCAAAGGAAGTTTATGTTATCAGATACCCTGAAATCTGTATCTGTGGCATCAAGAGTTTTGAACATTTCTGGTAGTGTGTGCAAAAGGACCTATGGAAAACGTGCATTTCTTTCTCACTTGTCAGTGTTAGGAAATGGATTTTCTTGGTGCAGAAGCAAATACAAATGCTAAAGGGTAGTTTTCCCTGCTCAATGTTATGTCTGACTCTTTGGCCCTTATCAAGCAAAGAACGTGGAGAGGTAAGTCAGCATCAATTAAGCAAGAACCTAAAACTAAGAGCTATATAAGCAGGGGCCATACTGGTGAAATTCCAGGGAGTTTTTATTGAGACCTGATTTGCATTAGCAGAACAGTTGGATTGCGTGTGACTTAGCTTGGGAGGAATTTTGCTCTGAACTGTAACAGGAGGAGGCATAACAATGCTGAACCACGTCCCCAGAGTACGGACTTGAGAACAGGATGGCAAGGACAGGATGGCAAGGAGGACCTGTGCTCAGCTGTCTGTCCTCCTTGTACCACCATCGCACTTCAGCCACAGCACACGGAGCAGCTGGCTTTCACCCTCCTCCTTGGGCGCTTGTGGTCAACTCATCCACACCATTACACTCACCAGAAGTATTTCTTTCCTAGACTCCCTTTAGTACTTTGTTTCTGAGGTGGTAAGGATCTCGGGCTGCCTTGTAAAGTAGGAAAGCGTCGTTCCAATACAGCTTGCTGGTACGAGGATTTAGCATAATCTCCCCAAATGTGCTACTAATTAAGATAAGGTTAAACAACATTAAGCAGATTATCAGAAGGCAAGTTGTTAATTGCTTCTAAACAATAGGTTTCCCAGCCCTTTGTGCCCCTTGCAGCTTCTTGGTGCTGCTGCAGATTTTAAAGCATTGGGTGGTGCAGTAAGCCAGGGAAATTTTCTGTCATGCCTGTGTATATCTATATATATGTATGTATCTATGTGCCTCTGTCCATGAAAGAACCATTTCATGAAGAGATGAATTTAACAAGGAGGGCCCTGCTGATTTCCTTTCGAAAGGTAGTATGTTGGGACGTGCACCATGGCTCTGCAGACACAGAGGTGCTTTACCAGTCCATAGCACACAAGCAGGGAATGATCTGCACTGTACTTGTGGCTGATGGATGCTGATTTAATGGCATGCATCAAATATGTAATACCTTACTGTAACCTCAAACAAAGGCAAATTGGCGCCATCCTTTCCGTAAGTGGATTCTTTCATTTTATGAAGATCTGCTCTGCAAACACGTGAAGCCGAATTTCAGACTGGCTGATCAGATCCTGGTGCCGTATGGCAGACCTGATTTTGCAAACTTAACTTCAGCTTGGCAGGTGAGGCCACTGCAAAAGGGGACCCAGTCACGTAAGGTGACAAATGTCTCTCAAGGGCCATGGGGGAGCTGAAGGGACCGAACGTCTCTTATGATCATCAGACCCCCAAGTGCAAAGCATCAGGCATGTCCAATTGGATAGGAGATCAGATTAAGAGCTTAATTGTACTAAGTAGTGCCTGGCATTTCATGGCAGTTTGGGCCACTAACAGCTGCTCCATCAGGCACTTGCACACATAAAATTGAAAGGCACAAGGAGGGATGGGAAGCCCAGTGTGACCATACACATCCAGTGGTTGCAGTGGCCGCCACCACCAGTCTCAGGTGTTTTACAGGCTTACAACTTTGATCTGTTTTGAATAGAGAGTAGAGGTGGAGCAGGTCCCTGGAGAAAATGGAGCTAACGGGGCACTGTGACAATTTGTAATAGTAAAACCCACACAATTACCATGGCACATGGTCAGCCCTTATCCATGTCCTATTTCCTAGCCAGGTAAGAATCCCCTTGAGATGGCCGAGATGATAGTGAGTTAAGTGAAACCTGACCTACTCAGTACTGAAGAGGGAACCAAATCTAAGGCTGAAGCAGATGGTTACTGATGAGGGTGAGCACAAGTGAGCGTCTCGCTGGAACGGAGCTTCCTCACGTTACAGGTATCACTGAGAGTCTAAGTCGCAGCACAATTCCCTGGTTGAGGTTGTAAATGTTGCAGGAAAGTATTTCAATCCTACACATGGGTTTCCAATAATGAATTAAAAAAAGAGGGTGAAGAGCAGGAGAAGCCGGGCGGGGTTTGGAGCTCCCCGGCCAGGCCCTGCCTGCGCCCTCAGGGTCGGCAGCACCAAAGAGGGGAAACCATGGCAGTGCTTACTTCAGTTCGGCATTTCGAAGTGTCCGTGTTCTGAAATGTTCAACAGAACTGAAAAAAAACCAACCCCAAACCCGATTGTTTCAAAATCAGCCTGCTTCAATGCAGAATGGATTACAGCCGCAGCTGGCTTCCCGGGTTTTCACCTCTGCCGGTTGCAAATTATAGTGACTAGAATTTGAAATGAAAGCTTAATTATTTCACTCTCCAAGTCTGCCGGCGGTCTGGCGCCATGGAGGACATGGAAACAATCGGTTCCAGCGGCTCTGCCAGGCCTGGCAGGAGCCCGCGGTCCCGCCGCGGCCCAGCAAACGCCTCTTCCAACAGGCGTCGTTTCTCGGAGCGGGGCCCGGAGGCACCCGGGGACAAGCGGGGGTCCCCCTCGTCGCTGCGCTCCCAGCCCTGTTCCCCACAGACTCGAAAGATCCAGCAAAGGCGGCAGCCGTGCAGGGAACGCTCCGCTGTGCCCTCAGTGGAGAAGGCGGCTCACCACCGCCGCCTGTCCTATTTCACAAAAGATGGCGGTTAGCGGACGTCTCTGTGGCTTCCCTCACTCAAGATGGAGCCCGGCGGCCTTCTCTCCCTTTGCCCAGCTGGCAATCGCCATCATCCACCGCCCCACTCTGCCCTCACCCAACATGG
>VZSZ01011807.1:1140316-1231449 GCA_013398815.1 Ibidorhyncha struthersii | reverse complement strand
CGCGCCGCGCCCTCCCTGAGGCGGAGGAGCCCCGACCGCCTCCGCCGGGGGCTCGGCGCTGCCCGCGGGTCTCGGAACCTGAGGGGGAAATCCTCATTCCTGAGGGGAAAATCCTCGTGCCTGAGGGGAAAAGGCAGCAAATGTCTTTAAGCGATGCAGCTTTTTGTAAGTTAAGTGTTTTTAAGACTATAAAACCGCCAGCAGCTGCTGCAGTTACTGTCGGCTCTGTTGCCTGTGGTCGTTATGGCTCAGCCTTACATAAGGAGATCAGCGGTTTTGTGGAGCGTGCACTTAAAATGCTTAGAATATCCGGCAAGGCAATATTACTGTTTCATATTCTGCGTAGTTTTAGGCAAGTTGCATGCCGCGTATCATGCGGTTTTGCAGTTGGGCTGTGCGGTGACTTCCTGCCCGAAGACCTGACCTGGACGCCGTATCTTGGCTTTTATCTAGTCATGCATTAAGAAGCCTTCTTGTCTAGTTCCTCTTGAACAGAAGCAGTAATTCAGTGTGTCTTTCTCTACGATGACCATGTAACTAAGTTCATCTTCAGATGTGGGAGACTTGCTTGAAACGCTTATTTTGAACTAAAATGGCTAACTAGTATTATTTTGAAACCCATCTATGTAAACTTGGGGGGTATGATTTTGATTTCTTTTTATGCACGCATGTATCCAGCGATGTAACTTAGCTGACTTCATTGTATAGACAAAGTAGGTGATCGAGACTAAGACAAATCAGATGGTTTACCAGGGAGATACTGTTGCTCACAAAAGGAAGCAAACATAAGAAACATACCAATGCTGTGAAATAGCATTATTGTGTTCTTCATGTGCTCTAGGGACGTTATCTTGTGAAATTAATTAAAATGTCAAGATTTAAAAACTACTGGCTGGTATTCTTTGGGTTATTTTCAAGACTGCTCTACATAGTTGCATAACAAAGTACTTTGGAAGTACTTTGAATGAAATATTTTCTTTTAGTTAGTATGAGAGTCAGTCTGAGTCCTCAGCTACCTCTTCTTTATGCTTAAGATGATGCAAGTGCTACGTGTTTTATACAATCTAATTATTCTGGTTAAAAGTTTACTCTCACAGGTTTGAGTGGAAATAAGTTATGCAGTCTTGATAAAAGTGGCTGTTACAGAACGTGTGTGCAAACAGTAATTTAAGTACATGTATGTTTAGCAGGGATTACATTTTTAGGAACCTAGATACTGGCCATTTCCTCTGTCCGTGGCTTCCCTGAGTCTAAGGTGGAGGCCTGTCCTGTGACCAGTAAGAGACTGAAAGATTTGAACTACTTTCTGGTAGTTTGATAGGACTTAATTCTGATATGGGACTCCCTTGCAGTGGCTATGAGGACTTACTCTTGCAAGTGTACCTTGCATAGCTTAATTTCAGTGTACATCTTGGTTTAAATGGGTGATGTTGGAATTTGGGAGCTTAGGTGATAGACAACTTACTGTGATCAGAAAGAAATGCAGATACTAACTACTTGGTAGCACTAACATGTATTATAAACAAGAGGCAGAAAAATGCTTCCCTTGCTTCCCCCAAAAAGGTGGTGTACTTTTGTTAAGATTAGCATAGGCCTCTGCTGTTGCTGAATTGAAGCCTAGCTTAGAGATTCCGCTGTCTGAACTTGTTCTGTATTCTTAAATGTCTAGTGTTCCCAGATGTGGCAGAAGATACAGTCTCACCAACTAGAGCTCGGACCATGAAGGACTATGAAAATGTAAGCAGACTTTTAATATCCAAATCGGTGACAGATTTATGGCCAAGATATTTCTAACATGCTGGCTAAAGTGTTAGTAGACTCTCTGGGTCAGGTTCTTAGTTTGTCTCAGTCAACATGAATCTGTTGGAGGTGTGACCAGCTGGCTATCTGTGCTTTGAACCTCCATTTCTTAAGTATTGCTTTCAAAAACAGAGGCAAAATTTTGGTTTTGAGACTAGCCAACTGTTGCTCTTAAGTTGCGAAACAAAAATTGGCACACTCTGCTCAAAAGTTCATGTAATCACCAGAAACATAACAACTTGGTTTGCAAGTCTGCAATTGATTTATTTCATGGAAGCATCAAGTTAACTTTGTTTAGACTAGTAAATGATTTGACTTTTTAATTCATTGACTGCTGTATAATACCTGTTACCTTTGTAATTATGTCTACGTGTGCTTGGAATACTTTTGTTGTAAAGGTCTAGTATCATTGTGACAATTCTGTTGATAAAACTGTTTTTGGCACTTGCTAGAATATAAAGGAAAACATCAGATTTTTTTAATATGTTAATTGTATGGGTTATTTAAATTGAATAAGCCAATTGTTTATAGCTGCTGAATGATGGTTTGGTTGGAGTATAGCTGTGTTGCAGGACAACTTCCCTGTAAAAAGTTTTAAATTGTTTAACTCAAGTTCTTATGATTGTGTGAAGAAATTGTAGAGGAGAAAGCAATCAAAAATCTGAGATGGCTGCTAAGATCAAGGCTGTGGCTTGCTATCTTTAGGGATGTGTTTGAGTGTTTGCAGTTCTTTGTGTGCTTTTATAACTGCAGTTATGTGTTGCAGCATTGTTATGTTTGAAATGAGTTTCTTCTAAACGTTTTCAGTTTCTTGTGGCCTTATGTCCCTCTGAGGAGAAAGCTATGCTCTTTGCTCAGAATTTAAAGCTTGCTTTGGAAAGCCTTGCTGAAGGATGTTTTTTACAGGCTGTAACTATTTCACTTTCTCTTTTGTTTTTGTGGATTGGCTGGGGTAGGAAGATACTGCCTTGGCATTAGTAGGTGATTAAAATCTTTTACTGTGATGCGTGCCAAAGACCTCAGTCTAGAATGTACATTCTGCAAGTGTGTTATTGTTGGCAGCATTCGTTTGCATAGGGGAAAAAGTTTTAGAAGGAGGGAAAAATCGGTTGTTGTTTGTTCTGTGAGGTGTAGAGAAGGGGTCTCCCCACAGACCTCTGGCTCCCTGGTACATATAGACCCCTTATGTTAAACTTGAGCTGTAAAACTTCTCATAGGCCTTTATGGATGCCAACAAGTATAACCAAGCTCAAAAATCCATTGAAGTAAAGGAAGAAGGATCCATTAAACACAATTAAACACAGATATTTCTACGACTTCTGTGCTTGAGTCTTTAAGATTGCTTGTAGCTGGAAGGCTAAACTTGAGAAAGGGAGCATTTACTTTCTTTGCCTTTTTACTATTTACCAAGCATCCAGTAGTAGCTGTGTTTAGATGCACTTTTGGATGGTTATTGTGAAGCTGTTCTTATCTCACTTGAAAACAAATCTGAATTAGTGGGTAAAGTTCCTGGTATCTCCTGCTTGGAGGTGGTTTGTCTGTGTATATATATTACTCCATGAATTTGCTGATCTTTGAGGCCATGTTACTTATATAGGATATGAGAAGGAAGTAATGAAAAGAGGGCTCCTTCCTTGCAGCTTGGAGAGAACAGGATGGATGTAATGACCCTTGAATGGGCTAAAGGGTGGATCCATGTGGAAAAGGTCCTTTTATCTTTAGACCTGGACAAGGTGCTGAGCTAGATATTAGAGATGTAGACTATTTTTTTTTTGTTTTGTATTTATGGTGTGTCCCACTTTCTTGCAATATGGGGGAACCACGTTGTGATAGAAAATGTGATTGCATGGGCAAAATGAAAGGCATCTTTAATTGAGGACCTTGTTATGGTTTTAGATGTTCATGAATAGAAAGGATGATTGGTATCAAGTTAGGGAACTACATAATATTTGTGTGTATTTTCTTGTTTCCAATAACCCACTTAGAGTTTTGCTGTCTTGTAAAATGGCCTCTGCTGGCAAAAGCTGCGTTGTGCTGTGAAACCACAGCCTCTGCTGACAGATGCCGTTTTGCACAAATGTGGCTCTATGCAGACTTGGAAAGGAGCTAAACCAAGCGAGGCAAGCAGTATTTGCTACCATGCTCTCCGTGGTGTGCAATGTGTAGGGTGTATTCCATTGTCCTGTTTTTTCAAGAGGTGTCTGCTATTTCTCTTATTTCATTCCCTTTTTAAATACAGAAATCAAAATGCATAAAGGAATTAAGACTGGCTATTTGAATGCATGTTGAGAGGATTGCTATTAAAATCCCTTTTCCAGTGTGAACTTGTTCACTTTTTACATCTTGTCTTTTATTAAGCTATAACTTTTTAAATGTAGTCTGCATAAATTAACTTTCCTCTGAGAAATGGAATGTCAGAGACAGTGGGTCACTTCTTGGGTTATGATTGTGTAGTCTGTTTTGTTTGTCTTTTGAAAATAGTACCCTTAAGCTCTTTGGTTTAATACTATTGCCACTGAAATACATGTGAGTAGAATTAAGGTATGCTGAGTTCTTCTGAGATTGTTTTTTTTTTTTTTTCCTTTTGACTCAGAAATGTACTGAATAGGTGAAGACTAACTAGAAGTTCAACTGATACATTTTCAGTGTGTCTTTTGCACTTGGACTTTTTCTGAATAAACAAATGGAGACTGACTGCTAAGAATGATCTACTGACATCTTAAAATAAATAAATAAATAAATACCCAAAACAACAAACCAAATGTGTAAGGTCTGCTCTCACTAGTTGAACATAGTGCTGAACTTGCCAGCAAGACATGCGGGATCTAGCCCAGTTCTGCAACCTTGCTTTGTTTAAGAAAACTTTGATTTCTTTGCTTATTCCAAATAAGGATTTCTGTTTTGATGAATATTCTGTGTTGGGCTCTGTGACTTCAATTGAAGTACAAAGTTGCATTGTTTTCATGGTTACATCTCTTTGAATGTTCTGAAATAGTTTTTCCAGTTACTCAAGATACCTCGTGATAACTCCTGAGGTATCATGCTTTAAGCAGCTATAACTTGCATAGTTCAAGTTTATATCTGCTACAGTTTGTGATCATCCAATTGCAATTGTAGGCAAACAAAGATAAAGTTAAATATAGGTATTGCTACTGTTTCTAAATGCATGCTTCTTCAGGATGTTTGAATGGGCCACAAAGTTTGTGTTGTCAAGTGTGTTTTTGGTTGCTTGTATGATATTTACTTGGGTGAATAATGATGAGGTGTCTTGCTGGGCAAAGATTATTAAACTGAAGAATTGTTTGCAGATGAAGGTTCTGAGTGCAGTTACAGAAAATAATCTTAGGTTTCACAAGCCAAATATTTTAAGAATTGCATTGCTAATAATTTTTACAAGTGGTACTATACTGTTCTGGAAAAGCCTACATAAATATTTTATTAGTAGTTCTGTAACATATTAGATTTCCCTCTGCTGAAAGCATCTGGCGGGGACACAAGTCTTATTTGAACGAATGTTTAATGCTTAGTCTCTAAAAAAAATTTAGAGGGTGACTCCTTTCTTTAGTGAAACCATCAACTATGTTACTGCTTCTACTAGGAAGGTTAAAAATCATAAGCAATTTTTTCCCAAAGAATTGCCCTATGAAACATGAGAT
This sequence comes from Ibidorhyncha struthersii, assembly GCA_013398815.1. NCBI lineage: Eukaryota > Metazoa > Chordata > Aves > Charadriiformes > Charadriidae > Ibidorhyncha > Ibidorhyncha struthersii. The sequence goes on along the minus strand of VZSZ01011807.1, from coordinate 1,225,993 downwards.
GGGATAAAGGTTTTATTGATGTTTGATTTGACTCACATGCCTTGTGTGCTTGTGGCTTTTCTTCCCATGAATAAGGCTACCATCCCAAGCTTTTGCCAAGAAAATACTCTTGTTTCAACATAACGTCTTATATTTTGTTCAAGTTCTATTTTATAGATTAAAGAACTACTCAATTTTTTTAGATTTAAAAAACTTTTGGATTATTTTGTGTAAAGTCAGATAATACTTTAGTACTTAGGAAATATTCTAAAGAGCACTGCGTGCACAACAGCATATATTATATATTTTTGAACAATACTATTTTGACTTATTTGCTTAAGTGCTAGTGTCTCAGAGTTCTGCAGTGCTAAAAATAAACACAAGCTAAATTTTAAGATCTTACACAAATACACAGAGATTGTGTGTGCCAATATACTGTAAAAAAACCCAAAACCCCAGAAAACAAACAAAACCCCAAACCATTCAGAAGGGGTAGGCTAAAGTAGGATCTCTTCTTGTTCAGGTGAGGAATGGGGAGAAAAAAAAAGTTGTGTCCCACCATCCCAGCCATAAATATGTTCTGTGATATGTGCTGAAGCTGTAGAAGATAGCACCCTGTTGAAGGGCTTTGAGTATTTGCATCTTCCTGGGTGACACTGTCTTGGAAGGATGTTTCATTTTGACATGGGTATCATATGCTGTTGTTAATGGCTTCACAATTTGAATATTCATGTGTGTTATGATAGTTGTTTTCACTCTTTTGTATTACTTGGTTTGAAACACGTGACATAATTTCTGTTTCTTATTTCACAGCAAATCACTGATCTGAAAAAAGAGAACTTCAATCTGAAGCTTCGTATATACTTTCTAGAGGAGCGAATGCAGCAGAAGTTTGATGGTCCCACTGAAGAAATATACAAAATCGTATGCATTTAGAATAATTTAATAGAACTATATAACTTCTTGAAGAGTTTGTTTTTTTGGGACGTTACGTGTTTTAGCTTCTAGTGTTATTGCTCTAAATTGAAAGAATGCATATTTGTACAGGATTTTAGAAGTCTATTTGATTCCTATGTCAGTTTGTAGAAAAATACTGGTATCTTTTTAAGTTGAAAGAAGGATTTGAGTTGAGTTGTATGTCTTGTGTCCTCGTTATTTCAGGTTTACAGATGATAGGAAACATTTCTTATGCCCTTTGGTGGTGTCTGCATTCTAGATGAGAAAATAAGTCATTTTGGTAATGCAGTAGCATGTTATTTATAACAGATGGTTGCATCAGGTCCCTTTTCTGTAATAGGGTGGAAACTTATGTCTGTCTTGATGCTTGTCACAGTAGTTAAGTAAATTGATGGTTTGAGCTGAATATTGCTGATTGGTCTTCTGTCCTGGTATTGTACAGTGGTGTCATTCTTGTAATTGCTAATGTATTGAAATGGTATCTGTCAACTTGCAGGCCGAGTAGTTCTTTGTACAATTGTGGTTATGTCGCAAGTAGTTTTCTTTGGCTATAACAAAATAATGTTAAGATTATTAAAAACCTCGATAGTTGATACAATCAGGTTTTTAAAAGAAAATGAGAAGAAAATATCTCATAGCTCAAAGAGAAACCATGCATGGAAGCCCTAGAAACTCCCAAGTACTCTCCATTATAGTAGTTAAGTGTGTGCAGTTTCTATTGCTTGAATACAGTGGATGCTTTTTGAGATTTCTGAAAGTCTCAAACACTGCAAAATATGTCCTTTAAAATTTAAAATGCCTCTAGGCTATTCTTAGCCCAATGATGCTTTATATTTGTTTTCCAAGCAAAAAGTAATGTATACATTGCAAACAACTCTTGGGTAGGGCGACCTCTGAATTCTCTCCAGACACTTTCATTCTTTTGTCCTAGAACATTGAGTTGAAAGTTGAGATAGAAAGTCTGAAGCGTGATCTGCAGGAGAGAGAGAAACTACTCATCAAAGCCTCGTAAGTACCAGTATATTTCTTGATGTCTGTTACTTAGGATTTCCAAGATCTTGCTACTATTTCTTTGTGTTGGCTACCTCAGATGGCATTGAATTGTTACCAGTTAGCCTTTTTTCAGTAGTTCAGAGAGGCCTAGTTTCAAGTAGATCCTGAGGACCAGATTAATTCTTGTTGGGTCTCTCCATGTAGCTGTCAAAAGGTATTGCTGGGCTTTGAATGGAACCTTGCACAAGTTCATAATGGGAAGCAAAATTTAGGGGGAAATCATAAATCATCCTTTGTTTAGTAAGGACACACTAGCTCTTCTTATATGCTACTAACAATTACTGAAAAAGCAATTGGAGAAGTCTCAGCAGCTACATATCTTCAGTTTAATCCAGTGCTGCTTTTTGTAGAAAATACAACTCTACCAAAGGTTTGATGCTTTATTTGGAAGCTTTAAAAATATGAAGGAAATATTACACTCTTTCATCATACATACAAAGTGCTTGCTTATCTACTGTGACGAGGCTTGTGTGTGGAACTCTCAGACTATACCACCAAAATTGCTATATAGTGTGTAGATGATTGTATTTAATCTTAAAGTGACAAGCAGGTACAGATAAAGTGGAAACCACTTGCCTGTGCATAATCTGTCAGCCGCTTGCACTTTAAATGTTTTCCACTCTGATATGCAATGGGACTTCTATCTATATTACGGTCTTTCAGTAAGGCGGTTGAAAGCTTGGCGCAGGGTGGTGATGCCGAAATACAGCATGTGAAAGAAGAGGCACAAAAGAAGATGCAAGAAATGGAAGAAACCCTGACTAGCAGAATAAATTTTCTGGAAGAGGTGAGTGGCTGAAACTGAAGGAATAGTTAGAAATCAGTACTGTCTCTGTACTATTGTCTGAGACTTGATACTGTGATCTGCCTGTATTTTCAAAATCATTTCAGCTTTCCTGGAAAAATAGCCAGGGCAAAACCAGACCAAAAAAAAAAAAGGATGAAAGGGAAGGTGGTTTTAGCTGCTCTTGATCTGTCAAATACGATGATTAGCAGTTCTTCAGGAAATTTGTACCTATTTGTGGTATTTAGGTACATTCAGCACAAACCTTTGATTCCTGAATTCCAGTGTGAGGAGGCTACATTTTCAGAACTGCAATCTCTGTTTAGAGGAAGAGGGGCTGGATTTTGAACACTTCTACTGATAAAGTCTCTGCTTCATAAATAGCTGAAACTGCTCTGAAAGTACTGTGGTCATTTCCCACCTTTATAGGGGACCTCAGCACTGCAATATAGAAAGCCACAGAATCTGAGATTTCGATCTCCACTCTTGTGTGTTCATTATAGGCTGAGAGAGGCCACACACTTACGGCAGCTTCTGGCCTGGTGAACCAGTGGGTGCTTCCCTGTGTAGTGCTGTGTCTTACACTGTTGTTAGATTGACCTTTATCTGCCAAATGTTATTGGCATCTGCTGTCACTATATCACCTTTTTGCATAAAAGTCTCCTGTTCCACAGGGTTATTCTTAACATCTCTTTTAATTCCTTGTTGTTTTGGTTGAGGCAGTTTATTCTTGTATTTATTGTTGAGCCATTGCTGACATCTTTACGGGGGAATTGCTTTACTTTTTCCCCATTTTGTAGTGTAAAGGCAAAAAAAAATTATCTGTATGAATAACATGCTTCCTCAGAAGCAAGAAAAAGTTCAGTTTCTTGTTAAGAACAAATTTGATATTGAATGGTCTGTGCTGGAAATGTTTGTGTCAAGTTCTAGAAATACATAAGCTCATGATTGTTTTGCATCATTGACTGTATACACTTATCTGTAGGTGTGGGATTTTGTAGCTGTGTTTGAGGGGGATAGACATCTGGTGCTCTTTCTGTAAGTAAACAGAAATAGCACAAGTGGGTATACTCCAATATTTGCTTTCCCATCTCTAAAGAATGAATTGGTCATGGAAGACATTGGTAGCAATCTACTGAGGGTATTTTCTACCAGAATGATTTAGAAGTATTCATAAAGCAGTGGGCTCCTTTGTGGAGCAAGGGGAGCCCGGGGGGACCTCCATGACCTTTTTTTCAGTTTAGTGGAGCTGGGATTTCTCAAAGCATTCTTTGTGCTACTGGATAGGTAGAGAAGTTCCTAAATTACTTACCCTGTACCAAAACAGCCAGTCAGCCTGGTGTTTCCCAGATCTGTCAGGGAGAAGGGCAAACATTCTAATCTCATAGTGACACTGTATTTTCTGTAACCTGAAGATAGTGTTGACCTCTGACATTAATTTTATTATGCTTATGAATGTGAACACTGCAGGGTAGTATTAGTCACTTGTTTATGTAGCACTGTATAATTATATAGAACCAGATGATGCTAACAAAGATTAATTTTCTTCAGAGTTTTTGATTGAAAGATGAACGCTTGCAGAACAACTTTACAGAAGAGGGGGCTGAGTGGTGAAGTCGAGCAGTGAAGGGCTTTTTCCTCACCCTCCCTTGTGTTTGTGTAGACTTGAAGGAGAGAGGGGAATTACTTATTGGGCTACAAGGAGGCTTTTATTTTGTAGAAAGTAAAATACAGTGAGCACAGCAGTGAAGCTTACAATATAAAAATGAAGATCTGAAACAAATTTTACAGTGTATGACAAGTGTGTTTTTTCTGGTGTTCCCTGTCTCCATGAGTTGGGTCACTAGAGGAAGTTGACTGGAATCCCTGGGTGTTACCTCTGTTTCCATTGCAGTTCAAGAGAAAAGTCTGGTTTGTACTTTATCAGTTCTTGCAAAATATTATAAATGATGTTGGTAAGAGTTCCAGTTAGCTGCAGTGAGCCTGTGAATATTAATTTCATTTCTGATGGAATAAAAAAGCCTTTCTTTTAAACTCTTTAAACACCTACACTCTTTGAGTGTAGGTATTTATTATGATAGTGGGAGGACAGTGGGACAAAGCCAAATCATAATAGCTAAATCTAAAGCCATAGCATAGGGGCGCTTTTGTTTCCAGTTCTGCTATAAGTTAGGGTATTAGTTTTGTTTCTTAGAAGCAAACTTCCCTTCTTTATGTACCACAGAAAATGGATTAATCTTGAAAATGCAGACACAAAGAGTTCAGAAGCATTTGCAAAGTGCTTGAGATACTTGGTAAAACTTACTGAATGAAACGTACCAACATATGTTTGGTAGAAGAAACTTTGATATGTGAAAAATTTTGTGACCCTTTTGTTCTTATAGGCATCAGGATTGTGTGTTTTAATTACAGAATCTTAAAGCTGCCCAAGATGGTGTGGAAAAAGCCATTGCAATGACAGAGAAGGAGAAAGCTCTGAGAATAGCCGCTGAGCAGAAACTTTCTTCAATTATGAATGCCCCTGGAAAGGATCTGGATATGATTACAGGAGCTGAGAAAGACAGGTCAGAACTCTTGCTGCTGATGTTTCTAACCACTGTAATTCTTTACTGTTTAAAGTGTGAAGAGTTGACATGAATATAGGTTTTAATAGTTTGATCCTACCCTCAGACACACGAGTGAGTGTTACTGGCCACCTTTCTTCAGCTATTAAATGAACACAGCAAAGAATCAGTATGCACGTGACGTGAGCATGTCCTGCTTTAAAGCATCTTTGTAACTTTGCTGACTTATCTCCTGCTTGCTGCTTTCTTGAAGCTATTGCTGAATAGAACTTGACTGTACCATTTGTGTTCACTTAATCTTTCCATGGTGTTTACACCCTTCAGTCCCAGTGATGTATCTGTTGAGGTTGATATATTTGATAGGAAGAGAAACACAGTGTGTTTGATCTTCATGGTTTTCACTGTGCTTTGCAAAGCACGGGCTTTGCTTTGTTTGGCAGGTAGTTGGAAATGTGTGCGAGTTGTTCAATAACTTTAAGTGGGGGAAATGTGTAAACTTTGAAGTTTGTTTATTTATTATTATATTTGTTAATGTATCATACAACGGTTTAGGTTTGAAGGGATCTTAAAGATCATTCAGTTCCAACGCCCCTACCATGGACGGGGACACCTCTCCCCAGCCCAGGTTGCTCCAAGCCCCGTCCAACCTGGCCTTGAACACTTCCAGGGATGGGGCAGCCACAGCTTCTCTGGGCAACCTGCGCCAGTGCCTTCCCACCCTCAGAGTGAAAAATTTCTTCCTGATATCTAATCTAAATCTCCCCTCTTCTAGTTTGAAGCCATTCCCCCTTGTCCTATCACTACCTGTCCTTGTAAAAAGTCCCTCTCCACAGAATCACAGAATCATCAGGGTTGGATCTGGAGATCATCTAGTCCAACCCCCCCGCCAGAGCAGGGTCACCTACAACAGNCAAGCTTGTGCCCATTACCCCTCGTCCTATCAATGGGCACCACTGAAAAAAGACTGCTCCCATCCCCCTGGCATCCTCCCTTCAAGTATTTGAAAGCATTAATAAGATCCCCCCTCAGTCTTCTTTTCTCTAGACTAAAGAGACCCAAGTCCCTCAGCCTTTCCTCATATGAAAGATGTTCTAATCCCCTAATCATCTTCGTAGCCCTTTGGACCCGCTCCAGCAGATCCCTGTCTTTCTTGAACTGGGGAGCCCAGTACCAGCTTTCTTGTAGGCCCCTGTCAGATACTGGAAGGCTGCAGTAAGGTCTCCCTGGAGCCTTCTCTTCTCCAGGCTGAACAACCCCAACTCTCCCAGCCTGTCTTCATAGCAGAGGGGCTCCAGCCCTCTGATCATCTTCGTGGCCTTCTCTGGACACACTCCAACAGGTCCATGTCCTTGTGCTGAAGACTCCAAAGCTGCATGCAGTACTCCAGGCGGGGTCTCCCCAGAGTGGAGTGGGGAGAATCACCTCCCTCGCCCTGCTGGCCATGCTGCTTTTGAAATGTAGGGTAAGGTACTGGCAAGCCTCCCAGTAAAGCTTAGTTAGTTTAGGGATGCGAGGCCAGAGTGGACATCAAAAGATCATTATCATTCTTTATACTTTGGAGTATCCTTTCCTGTCTCTTTGTGACTGAACCCTGCAGGTAACTACTCTATGAGTAACTGCATAATTGGTCTACCCTGGTAAAAGAAACTTAGGTGGGCCTGAGGCTTTCATTTCATAGGTTTTATATTACGGTAGGACCAAAGCAAGGTTTGTAGTGTTTTTCAGACAGTTTTTGTAAAAGCATACAGATGGAAAACAGCAATTCTGAAATCTACAGTGGCATAAAATTATGAAACTGTTCTAATACGTTTTGATACTGCACCTTATGTGCCACCACAGTAATTAGAACCTGGCTCACAAGTTATCTCCTTCCTTTCCCCTTTCCCTTTTCTGTCTTCCTCTCTTTATGTGTTCGTCATTTGCATGAACACTGTTGCCCTTCTGAGTAACTTGAGCTGGAAAGGATTTATAAAACCAGTCCCTCTCGGAGGTAATTGAGTTGCCCACTCTATAGCTTGTGCAAAAACAGTGCTTAAAGTGTGGAAACAAATTGTCAGGACTGGATCACTAAAGTGAAGGCTGTGTGGAGAATGTCTTCTGTTTTCCCCCTCTCTCTTTTTCTTCCCCTCACCCCTTGTGATCCAGTGTTTGCAGGATCTTCTATAATTACATGTTGGTAGATCAGTGTAAGTATTCACAGGACCAGAAAAACATAGTACTAATGGAAGAAGAGAATATTTGACTCCTTGAAGTGAATCAAATATTAATGTGCAGTGCTTTAAACTTGTCTGGGAGTAGCACATCTGGAATTCATATTGTGTTGAAAAGATACTTTCACGCTCTAGGCTACAGAAACTAAGAGAATCACAGCTGGCATCTTATGCCAGAAAGTTTTCACCTATAACCCTTTCATCTGTCACAAAACTCAAGCACTGTTTTTATCAGTTGGAATACTGGAAGTGTCAAGATATGTATTGACCAAAGAAACTAACGCTGACCGAACTTTTTTTTTTTTGCTGCTGTGAAATAAGAACCAGCCTAGGTATAAACATAAATGAAATGAGGTGCTTGAGTGATGGCACGTAAGGATACAGTATTGTATGTGCTAAGAAGTGGACTAGATTGATAAGATTTTTGTGTGTGCTATAAAGGACAATGTAACTGAAATATTGAAGCTTAAGTGTTGACATTTGAAATGGTACTGGAGGAAAATAAGAATGAGTACTTAGCAGATAGCTCAACCTTGTTTGTTGCTTGCTTCAAAGTTACGGCACCTTTTCTTGTCTCTCTGGAGGGAGAAGGGGTCGTGAAAGTACTCCCCTACATTTTACAAGTATTGTCTGGAGTCTTCACCTAGGAAAGCTGTCTGTGAGATTTACTGCAATGACTGGAGAATTGGTGGTAGATGATGCAAGATTAATATTAAAAATCTTATAATTCTAGACTTATAGAGCAACTGAATCTATCACTGAAAAGTAAAGAAGCTATAATTCAACACCTTGAAGAGGAAAAGTCTCAGAGTGGATCTTGTGATGGGAACTTATCAGCAGAAAAAATCAGAGAACTTACCATTGCTTTGAGGCATGAAAAAGATAGTGAGATAGAGGTGAGGAAACTGACTGAACAGCAGTATGTTGTAAATCTCATGTGGTCTAGGATTTTGAAGGTTTTGTGCGTGATGGTATGTGTGACTTAAGCCCATTTTTTAAAATACTCTGCTCCAGTTATTCCCTTCTCCATTGCCTTAACATACATTGGTTCTATTGTGGTTTGGCAGTCAATATTCATCGTTATTATCCATGCTTACCATTCATTCAATGAGAGGTCGTGTTTCCCATTGACTCTATGCCTGTATTTTATTATAGATACTGTGCAATTGCTCTACAGAAGTATATACAGAAAAACCCCACTAGATGTTAATAGATCCCTCAATAGATGACATAACTTCTGTAGAAGTTAAGAATGTGAGGTGAGAGTTTATTTTTGGGAAGTACCTCTACTGTTATGAAAAAGCTGTGATAAGGGAGATAGGCATAAAAAACTCTTGTGGAATTAAGTTATTCTAGCCTTTAGCCTACAAAAGGTGCTAAGAGTCAGTCTTTTATTTCACTTGACTCTTTTAAGAGGAAGACAGATACCCTGAAAGGTAGAAATGGGTCTTAAGGCTTGTTCTCTTTCTTTTTTTTTTTTTTTTTTCCCTCCATTGATTATTCAACCAATACATTAAAGCTGGCAGAATTAACAAAGTAATCATGGAGGCTATCATGCTTCCAAGAAATTTTCTTCCCTTTTGTTTTGGAACTTGATATTGATCAGTACCTAAATACTTCTCTTGTTTATATCAAGAACAGACAAGGGAACCTTCTATGACCGGACTGCTTAGTGGAATTAGAAGTTTTCAGTTCTCGGTATTCTTGGAATTACATCAGTATGTGTCAGGAAAAACTACCCTGCTTTCACAAAAATATTTGTGTGTCAAGGTGAAGATAGGGACGGGGTCATCTTTAATCATTTCACAGGAGGTCGACAGACTGTATTGTCATTTTGGGATGCACTATTGGAGAAAATTCTGATGAATACCTCTGCACAACTCTGTTTTTATATATGATTACTTTTTAAAAAGAATATTCTGTAATGTCCCCAAGGAAAAGTGCTAATTAAAATCTTCCTTAATAAAAGCATCTTACTGACATAGATAAATGTCACAGAAAAATGCATTTTTATTAACTCGGCAGGTACAGTTGTCCTGTCTCATGGAAGAACATGTGTGGGTTTTAGGTGTTTTTTTTTTTTTGTTGCTGTCTTAATTTGGACAGGCTCATACTGTGCGCAGGTAGATTTGTAGACTTCCAGGAAGGTACTGAATCAATATGTTCCTGCCAAAATGTTGAACGTAGTACAGTTTTGAGGTGTATAGAAAGTTGATTCCCCCTGCCCCGGCTCCCACCCCAAGGTCTTTAAGCTCCTCTTGCTTCATTTTAATGCTTCATGAGTTATGTTTGGTTTTAGAATGAAATTACTTGTTGTGTTCTTACAGGCTATTAGAATGGAGCTTAAAAATGAGAGAAATTCCTTTGAAAAAAAGATTCAGGTAAGTTCTAATCTTGTTTCTGTTTCCTTGACCAGTTACAGTGCATGTTGGGATCTCTTCTCTTATGCATTCATAGATACAGAGAGGCCTTGACTCAAAAGGAAGCGAAGCAAGTCCTCTGGTAAATTCTCTTTTATGTTAGATGACAGGAAGGCTCACCTTGTTTTTGAAGCAATTTGAGTAAAGCTGATAGGCACACTCATCAAATATTGAAGCTGATACTCATGGCCAGCCCATGAGATTAAGCTTCTTATATACTATATTCCAGGCACATCCTTAAGATGATGACTCGCATTTTGGGACTATGTTTTATGTTAGTAATCTGAGAAATAAGGTACAAGAACTCTGAGAGAATGTACTTATTAATGTGCACTTACAGCATCTCTTAGTGGGAAGTTAATGCAACTTTCACGTAATCTAATTTAGTCACTTCAAGAAGAGCTACAAGAGAGAGAAAATGAGCTTGCTGTGGAAAAGAAGAATGGTTTGAAAAGGGATAAAACTATTCAAGGGCTAACTGTTGCATTAAAAGCAAAGGAAAAAGAGGTATGATGATTATGATCATGCTGGTTTGTAGAACTATCATTGGGAGTGGAGTGTGTGCATTGTGTATGTGGCAGGGTTTCACTGTAACCATTAGGAGGCTTCTAGTGGGTCCTTAATCGCTGCTGTCATATCTGTAAGCAGTTCTGTTTATCTAGAGTTTTGGGTCTTGGGCTGAGGGAGAGAGGGGAAAAAAAGATATTTAACTGATATTTTCTCCCTTAAGAACTTTGAGGAAAAATGTTTTCAGTTGCACACTGTTTTTTATCAGCTCTGAGCACCACATAAGAGGTATGAGAAGTATTTTATGTTGTTGACTAAGTGGAGCTGTCATACAGACAGCTAAAATAGGAGAGGTCAACGACAGCTGAAATTCAGATTTTGTGGAAGAATGGGAAATACTTAACTTGAGTGATAGGCAGTCTTGTGAGTGTTGTATAACAACAAGAATTTCTTTATACAAGATTTATTATGATATATTTGGTGTTTTTGTTCTTTAAAGTATTTGTTTTGTGTAGTTGGATGAATGGATAATGAGATGGGATAGCTATTGCTGAATCACCATCCCTTGGAAATAACTCTTTCTACATAGTATTCATTTTACTTTACTTAAAGAATGAGGAGCTTGGTTCTGAAATTGAAGAGCTAAATGCTTCATTGGCTAAGGCAAGAGAGGCAACTCACAAAGCACACATCCAGAAATTCAAGGTAAGAAGTAAGCAATTAACAGGCTTCCCCCATCCCTGCTTCTCCCTTCGTCATAATTCCATGCAGTGGGTACTGCTTTGTGTCTTTGAAAAGTACAGGAATGGAAATTAGTTTTAAATGATGTTTAAAATGTTTAATTTTTCTTACTTTGAAAAAAAATGCCCAAATCATATTATTTAAATGATAGTGTTACAATGTCAGATTACTTACCTTTGTTTCCTGAATTTTTTCTTCTATAACAACTGGGAATTATTAAGGGAGAAAGATGTAAAAGCAAAATGAGTTAAAAATAAAGACACAAGTGGTTGTGGAGCTGAGATGATATTGAGCTTTCTTGTTGACCTAAGAATGTTTTGGGTTTTTTTTTTTTTTCTGAAAGTATGGTAAGAGCATGCTCTTCATGTTAGTGGAGTGGAACTGGGTATAAGACACTTGTTTGGATTTATTTATATAATAAATATGAAACCTGTTTTATTAACAGTGGGATGGTGTTTGTGAAAATGTGATTTAGTAATGCCTTCATGTGTGTGGAGGAGAAAGGACTGATAATTTATGTATTATAAAGATCTTAATGTAAAATGGGAGAAAATAAGAATTTGATATTAAAATAGACAACATAATGTCTCTTGTAATGTTTTCCAACTTGTCTAAAAGTGAGTCTGATAAAACTAACTAGTACTGATTAGAGGCAGTGATGAATCTTCTGTTACGATATATGTACATACGCTTGGTCTTGTAGCTCAGAAGGAGTGGAAGCGGTTGATACTTGCCTCCAAAGTACACACAGCTAAAGCTTTTGTGACTGCCTGTACTGTTTCTTGATTTCAGAGTCTAATGGAACAGTAATGTTTAATTCTCACAGAGCACCTCTGTTTCTTCAAAAGCCATTTATTTCACAGAAGCCCAAATTTTAAGTGTGCTCTATTGAGAAAATATATCCTATTTCTTCTTCAGGTCATTTCGCCATGTGCGTGAATCTATAGCTTATGTTTGCTTTTTTCCTACCATGGAAGTCCTGCTTTGAAATAGTAGTCTAATTTTAACCCTTTCATTTTTATGACAGCTTGACTATTTTTGAAAAGTTCTGGGTTTAAAAAGTGTGCAACTAATCCCTCCTGTCCACAGAATCCATATTGCATGGTGGGTGACAGAGCAAGCCTTTCTCCTCATTACTCTGCTCCTTAGCTACATACTTGAGTTGAAGGCAGTTGTCTGTGAGTAGACCATGCTGCGTAGCCCACTACTGCTGTCATCTCTGTTGTGAACTTCAAGGACACTGGTTGTAACAGTATGCGATGGGGAAGAAGGCAAATCAGATTTGCTGTTTTGTATAGAAAATATGCTTATGACTTGGTAACTACATGACCTAGTCTGGATTCAAACTGACCCAGAAGTAGAAAGCTTTATGTAATAAGAGCTTTGGGAACCAATAATAATAATATCTCATTTGTACTATGGACTCCTTTGTGGGTCAACCTTTATCTAATTGTTAGTTATCTAAGACACTGTTATCCTCTGCTGGGTGTCATTGAAAGCTGTGTTACATTAGTTGAGAAAATTTTCAGTGTAACTGTCACTTCACTGTGGTTTTGCACTGTAATTTTGAAGTACTGGAAAGAGGTGGGGGGAGTGGGTTTGGATGCAACAGGAGAAAAGCCTTGCAGTCGCTACAAAATACCGTTAGAGAACTTGAATGCTGCTTTATGTTTCAGGGTGCTGAAGATTATCAAGCTCTCTTGATGGAAAAAGAGACCCTCTTAGCAGAGCTGCGTTCAGAAAACCTTACAAAGGATGCTGAGAATCGTAAACTACAAAGGAGGATTAAAAGGACCGATCAAGAGCTAAATGATTTGAATTTAGAAAGAGAGAAAATGGAGAAGGAACTGGATGAAGCACAACTACAGAAGAGCAGAAGTGACAAAACCATTAATGTTATTATCACTTTTTTCCTTTATTTCATGAAGTTAGAAAATAATTTAGCGTGTCTAGCATGTTCTTTTCTAACAAATTTAGGGTTTTTTATTTGAATAAATTTTGGAAAGGTAAACGCATTTGCTTAAAGCTAGTGTTCAAAAGAACGTGGCCAAGAAGACAGAGCAAAATTCTGGCATGTAGTCTGCATAGAAAAATATTTTAAAATAAATATCATTTTGATAGTCTTAGGTTCTAGAAAAAATGGTAAATGTTTACTATTGGTTTCAGTTTTTCTGATGGGAGAGTCTGAACATGCATGACAATGTACATTTTATATCTGCTGTATTTTTCATCTTGCATATCTATAAATTGTCTTTAAATTACACTACTTAAACTTTCTTCCAAGTTCTAATGCAGAATAGGAGTAAATAGCCGGTTGCAAACGTATGCCAAACTTCAACTTGCTTTTTGCTATCATAGCAGGGTCACTGTAAAGGCTGTACGTTTGATAATTTCTGCTTGTAAAATTCCCAAAGCACAGGATTAGTTGATCACAATTTAACATAAAGATGATGTGCTGTATCTGTTCATTAATTTTGCTTGCTTCATATTCTGCTTAGGGTTTTTTACCTTGCTGTAGGCATTTAGATAAGCACTACTTCCAGCACACACAGCTCGTGCAACAAAGTGAATGATCAGGTTTCTTTTCTTTTGAAAAAAGGATGCACCTTCTGCTGAGTGTTTGATGTAAAACATACTTCTCACCTGTATGTCGTCATGTGCATTTTTCTAAAATCTTCTCACCATTGCTCCCATTAGGGTGGCATTTGCATAATGAGTAGAGTCCTGCCTGCATGCAAAGTCTGGTCCTCTTCAGTTAGGGATTAGTCTCCTGCTATATTAAATTACACAAAAGATTAGATGAGCTTGTATTTATTCAGTGGATGTTTTGGTTCAATTATTTAATAAGGACCTTAATAAGGCAGGTATATGTGGAAATCGCTGTTAGTGCAATATCACTTAAAACCAGTAGAGGGATCTCTTTACCTACAAACAAATAAGTTCTGCTCCCTGTCTCCTGCCCCCAATTTAACTTGCATTTTTGGTTGATTGTCAATTGTGGTTAGGCTGCCGTCCCAAAGTCTCTGTCTTTGGTGTGCTTTGAAATTTCTTCAGGGTGTTGAGGTTAAGGAGCGGAAGAACAGATCGCTTCTGTCAGTAAAACAGCCACAAAGAACATATTTTATTGATTTAAAGTATTTTATATTTAACTGTCTTCTCTGTTCAGAACTTTCTTCATCTTTCAGGGGAGCTAGAATATAACTCTGCATAGGAAAGACAGGAAAAATAGAACCAAGTAGGGAGTTGCTGGGGGATTCAAAGTTACTTGTATTGTAGAAGCCTGTTTGACTCCATTATGTCCAAATTTTTCATGTAAATGACTAGCTCCTTGGAGAAAAGCATTCCTGCCAAAAGATGAGCAGTCTTATAAAAATTATATCCCTAACCTATTTCCTACTCCTTGCAGAACAGCTGCTTCAATTTCAGAGTTGCTAGTACATTTGGATATAGCAACATTGCCTGTGAAATGTTGCCCATTAAGTAGTAGATATGTGGGAGTAAAAAAATATGCTGTGATATTTTGCTCTTTGACAAATAGAAAACCACTTCAGTGATCTGATGCAAACTTTTTATGAGACTGCCTTAAAAATTCTGTTCTATTTATGCTCCAAGATACCTATTTATCAGTGTTTCTATTTTGTTAGAATAAAACCAGCAAGAATGTGCCTAAACTGTAGAAGATACCTGTGACATCTGTAATGAACTGTAGTCTTGGCTCTTCACTCACTCACAGGGAAATTTTCAATGACTTTCTATATGCTGTAATTGGGATAATCCCAGTGTTTGTGTGCATCTATTTTTTAAAAATAAAACAAAGCACCCAATCCTTAGAGTTCCAGAAAAGGTCCATCTGCCCTGTTGTAAACCCATCTTGTCAAGATGATTTAGGCTTTACTGTCCTGAAATGGAAGAAGGTTAATTAAACTAAATTAGTTAGGACTGCTGCATGTGAGCTGATCATCCGAATCACAGACTGTGCCCAGTATTAGAAGTCTTCTGGAGCAAGGGGCATAGATGTTCTTGAACAATGTTGCTGCCTCAGGGTGGGTGGGTGCCCTGTCTTTTTACTAGGTCAACTTTAAAGAAAAAGCTCTCTTCACTTCTTTACTTTTCAGAAGCTGCTGTTAAGCAGTAGTTCAGCATCACTTTAAGCTCTCTGAAACAAGAAACTTTTGGCATATATATATTCATACAACTGATGAGGAATAAACATCAACTCATCCTTAATGTTGCTTGTGTCCACTGTGTTACTCTGTCTGTAACGGAGATTCAGTGCTTCTTGATCGAAGAGTTTGTTCAAATTTACATGATTAAACACTTCAAGTATCCATTCTCTCGCCAGGCCTAAATGGAGACAATTAGAGTGTATTTACTAGGTATTCGTATTTGATCAGTTGGTTGGGGAAATGCAGAATAACTCATTAGGCAGAATTTATTATTTAGTCTTCCTACCTGTAGTTTAGCCTGAGAGGGAGGTTTTGGAGCTTCATGACTTAATTATTCACCAACCTGTTTTTTATCTGACAAGGAGGGGGAGGCATCTGCTCTGGTCTTCTACATTATAGTGTTTCACATTCATTTTTCTCAGTTCAACTATCATTAATCATAGGAAAGTCTCTTGGGGAAAAAGGTTGGCAGAGGGAATTGCAAAGTTTATGCTCTGAGAACTGTAGGTACTATATTATCCTTCCAACTCAATGTATAGAAACCAATAGATTTTTCTCCCAGACAATTTGAGTGGTCAATGAGTTCAAGCAACCTGCTATAGTGATGGATAGCTTTATGTGTTACAGAATTCTAGCTCATGCAAAGAAGATAATTTTTCAGTCTCAACTCTAGCTTGTTTTGGGAAGGATTTAGGGAACTCTGGGGGCAGAAACAGTAGAGGCAAAGTATCTGCAAATTGCAAGTCTCTTGCAGGCGTTTTAACTTTTCCCACAATTGGATGCATTGTCAGTCCCCCTCTTTCCATAAACCTAGCCATAATATTTGTGCTGTTTTAGAGGCAGAAGCATGTTTTTATGTACCTGACAAGCGTTGTACCCCAAGGCGGCTCAGATTGGATAATAGGGGGTGTAGTACTGTTGTTGCAGCAGCATCTTTTCTATCTATGCATGTCTATCATCTTTTCTTATTAAAGCTGTTTATAGTTTTCATAAAGGGAAGTCACAGAGTATTGGCTACTTGAAGTTACAGGACAGGTCAAAAGTGTTCCTTTGAAGTTTAGTTACCATACAGGTGATGTACTCACCCGTGTGCCTCTCAGTGATGTAATAGTACAAAGCCAATGTAAAACTAGAAAGCCAATGCAGGGAAAATCATAACGCTGCAGTTGATCCTTTGCTTCCAGTTCGCGTGTTGTATATGAATAGGCTTAATGTGACCCAGTTGAAGAGCTCCATAACTCAAGCCGAAAGACTTTGCAGTTATCAGACCGTTACACTGCTTTCAAAAGAGCTGTGCTACACTGCAGTTTATATTTATAGCTAGTAGTCAGGAAGAAATAGAAACATATTTGAGAGTTTGTGTATATAGACAAAACTTGGACCTGATTCTGCAATTCTTCAGCTTGCTTAGTTAGGCAAGTAGTTCCTTTGGTCCTGAAAGAATTAACTTTATTAGTTTGCAGAACCGAAGGTCTAAGCTTAATCATTCTTTGCAGCTGAATAACAGTTGAGGTTTTTTGGGGAGCTATTAGGGATTTCTTAGCTGAATCCTGCTAATGAAGCTAAAATTAAGCAAGTAAACCAAAAGGCATTGTAAATGACAATTTGTATTTAATGTGCAAAATAAACAGAAGTAAAACACTGAAGTAGTAAAATGATGTTAAAGATTTGATGCGAACCTGCATGAAGCAAGGTAATTAAGTCAAGAAAGGGACATAAAACAGTTTGTAAAGAGATTGCAATTAAAGTGTCACTAGTACTATTTCTTTGTACTTAGAATAAGAAACAACTATTGAATTTTAAATCCCAGTGGAGGTAAATGTAAAGTTTATAGGTGACTGCCATATGTGCAGACTATTTAAAGGGCTTATGATACTTCACAAATGGGCCCCTTTTGGGAATAAATGGAAAACATTTGTTTTAAGATGTAGGCTGTGTAACCTGGTTCTTTGGGTCTGAAGAGAAGTTTAAATAGTATCAAGTCTTCTGTGAGTTCTAATTGTTTAATTTTAGACAACAGCTCCTTTGTTACAAGTTTCTACTTTTTCCACAAAATCCATGCAGTAAATGTTCTAGATCTTCTTGCAGAGTAAAAGCTTATAAAATGAGAAGCTATGCCTTCTTTAGTTGACAGTGTTGAAACTTCCAACAAATCAGCAACAAAGTTTGAAGCGACACAAATGGTGGTGGTGGTAGAGAAGCTGGAAGGACAGAGAAGCCATGCTATGGATTTTTCTACTGCTCTGTGCTCTTGCATATTTTCCACTCTGTAACTGGGAACTGACTATTAATTACATGCTAAAAATTTAATATATATTTCCATCTATTTAGTGATTGTCCCAGTTCATAGCAAAATGTAAGGAATAGAAATTGTGTGGTGTTATTGCTTGGAACCCAAGGCTTTATCAGGTGGTCAGACTTTGAAACCCTGTATACAGCTAGATTTTCAGATGGTGGCTTTTCAAGTGTGGTGAAATAGGATCTGTAGGAATGCAGAGGAGAAAGCTGTAACTGTGGTGTGTGTCAAGTGTGTGACCTCTAAACTAGGAGATAACGCTTTTTTCATTGCAGTAGTCCATGTCGATCCTGACAGATCTCGGGGTTCTTTGGACTTGCTACTGCATAAGGCTATTGAAAGATATTGTTTCTGTGTTTTAAAAGCAAAGTGAACAAGAAGTAGATGTTTCTCTGGTGGGGAATTAAGATGTGGAGATGACGCAGCTAAGCTTGGAGCTGCAGGAAATAATTAACAGAGTCAGAATCAAGATCGAGTTCTGTTCACAACTTCTAATCGTGAGACTGACCCAATTGGTCATTTGAAGTTTGTGCCCTTGTCAAAAGAAAATGTTCTAACATTTCTGACCTTTTGTTTGATGCAAAAGTAACTAGTAATACAATGTTAGTGCAAGAATTTTCATGGTGTGATGAGAAAAAGAGCAAATGACAAACTGAATCACCCGTAACCAATTTTCTCCGATTTCTAGCATGGGAGTAAATTGACTCAGAAGTGAGTGTTCATTCTCACAGCGACAATATCTACGTGCATGATATTCGTAACAGCCTTGGAGTCCAGTTGTTCTGTATGAAAAGCATTTAAACAATAACAACCTAGATTTTTAGAAGACAATACTGACACCTCATCTAAAACTTTTCTTTCTTTAATTGTGTTCATTGATGCCAAGAGAAAGATACTGGCTTAAAGTTCTCCAGACTATTCAGTGATATGAGTAATTTAAAGCAATGGAAAGTTAAGCTAATAATGTGGGTTGTTAATCTTAAACTTTTTTTAAAGTTGATTTGCTAAATGTTCAGTTTCATTTCTTTTGTAGGACCTTAGAAATCAACTAGAGAAATTACATGGTGAAATGGCTGAGAAAGAAAAAGCAGTTGAACATCATTACAATATTCTTTTGAGTGAAAGCAATCAGAAGGTACAGAGCCAGGAACTAGTTATCAAGCGGCTAACAGACAATGTCAATCAAAAGGATCTGCTGCTTCAGGTAGGTAGACTGAAGTTGAAATGAAAAATGGAAAGTTATTGTTTGGTTTTGTATGAGGAATTATTACAAAATCACATTTGTATTTGGAATTGCTGTTGATTTTGATCCTTCACTTTTTATAATACTGTGTTTGCAGAACAGACGTATAATTATAGAGTGTGCAGCATTCAACAAGATTTCTTGTTAGGGTTTTATGAAGCGTGTGGACAGAGGAGGAAGAAAGCTTTGCTAATACTTATGTAGAATTTTCACTGTTGTGGTAAGATGGTTTAAAAGCTCTGAAGTGCCTATGATTTTCAGTTTATTGTGCAGAAACTAGAAGCTGGGGAATAGGTATAGAGAGGTATAGATACTGAAAAAATTATTTTTTTTTTGAGCCCATTCAAAATAACGTCTGTGAGGAGAGATCTGCCTGAATGTTAATGGACCCCTGCTCAATTTTCTTATAGCTGGAGGTATAACCCTGAAAAGTACTGAGGGTATTCAATCAACAAAGCAAAGAGTAATAATTGGGCTTGCTCTGTATCTGGAGATGAAGGTGCATGCCTTGACATTTTTTAATACTCAAAGGATTGGATAGCTGGGGAAAGCTTCTTTTTGATTTTTTTTACTTCTCTTACATTAAGTTGAGCTCCTCTTTTGTGAGGTATGTAAAGAACATGTACTGGATCATCCTTGGATATTCCCCTGAATTTCGTTTGTTTCTCTATTCTGCAGTATAAAACTAAAGTAAATTTTGTAAAACTGTCTCGTTGTTTTCTTTTGTTAGAAACTTGATGGAACAGTTAGAGAAAAGGATGCAGAATTGCAGGAGCTCCTGAATAAGTATAAGAACCTTCTAAGAGCCAATGAAGAACTTGAACTGAAAAATGAGGGCTTAGTAAAGGAAAAATGTGCTGCACAGTCTCAACAGTCAATCATCAAGATAGTCAGAGAGTTAGAGGTGAGTTTTTCATAACTCTGACGATTTGCAGGTACCTTCGAACTGAAGAGAATTTTGATTTTGGCTTAAAGGTGTGGTCTCATATACATTGTAATTTACCTATGTAGCAAGGGGCTGTTTTTCCTTCAGATCAATACCATCACAAAATATTCTGTATTATTAAAATTATAGCAACGGCTTTATTAATAATTGTGTTGTATGATTGGTATGATTGTGGTAATGTTGATCTGGCATCATAAGAGTACAGAGTATTGTACTTTGATGAGTTTATATGGCATCACTAAACTCTTTACCCTCAGGAAGCGTGCAAAGTGTTTTGCCTGCCATAAAGAGGTAAGAGTTTTGTGGTCATTAGGGCAGATGTATTTCCCTGAGTGTGATGGTATCTGCATTTCTGAAGAGGGGTGCAGAGGAGAGTTTGTGTACTTCTAATAGATAAGGGGAAAGATTGCACAGAGCTAGTGGTAAATGGTGTTTGAGGATAAAATGTATAGGTAGGAGTGAAGATATGTCTAGGGCAAGAAGAAAACTACTTTAAAGCAAAGAAGAAAGGAAACAGTACAGAAAAGTATATATCTTAAAAAAGGTGGACAATATATGCCTGTTATTTTATTTGATGCCATATATTGAAAAGACTTGTTAGTACCGAAATTGGAGGTCAAAATTCAGAGTCTTAAAATGTAGATTTTCTTCCCCTTTCATCTCCCACTTTTGTATTAGCAAAAAAAAAAGTCCGGTACTACTAAGAAGTTTTTGAATCACTTGTTGACTCCAGTGCATTTTTTATTATTGTGTACAGATTAGTGAACAAGTAAGTTGCTTTTGAAGGTATGTTTCTTGTCTTTTTTTTTGTGTTTTTTTGCAGCCTAGTATGTTAAGGTCTCCAAAAGCATCAGGCAAAGTAAAAAGAATTAGACTAGTATTTACTAATGGTGGAGAAAGCTATTTTGTTTCTTTAATAATATATCAGTATTTAATGAGATTTTCTCAAGGTTGTTTAAAATAAAGTGAGCCAATGGCAAAGGCAACATGAGTGCTATGTCTTGTGTCACATTCTGAACATACTAGTAATGAGGTGCTTAATACGTTATGGGCACTATTATTAAACAAGGTAGATGCAAACACACGTTGAGTCATGGGTTATATGACAAGCTTAGAGTAAAGGAGCTGCATCATTGTTTGCCAGGGTACCAGTGCAGAGTATATCAAAGAATATATGAATATACATGCAGAGAAAATAAAGTCTGTGAAAGGCTGAGTAGGAATTCTACCTCTGTAAAACAAACCTTAGTGCATGCACGTAACTTCTGACACGAAGGGACCTAAGAGTGATGGAAAATCATACAGAATTGATGAAAATCAAATACTTACTTTCCTCTGTACACCCCGCTTCCAGTACAGGTGTATAACCAGGAGGGAGAACAGTGGCAAGCGAAGCCATGCATGGTAATGACCCAGTACCCGCCTTCTAATCACAATCTATTCTCTATTGCTGGTTCACTTAGTGATTGTGAACAATACCTAATCACAACCCATTGTCCTCTCAGCTCAACCTCTATGTAAGATATCTCCTGTAAGAACCCACTTTGGCATATTAATCATAAGTTTTTGGACACAGATTATCCAGAGCTCTGCTCTCATTGGCTGTCTTGGACTCTTTGATGACTTTACAGTGCTGCACCAACTCTCAACAAACGCACAGCTGGATCCTCCCCACCAGAGAGAACAGAAACCAAGCTCTTCTAGCCTCACTGATCTTTAAAGTTGAAGAAACTGAATTGAGAGATGCAGAACTTTCTCTCTTTCATCATACCTTTTTACTTTATTTTAATGTAACGATAAATTTTAAAGCAACCAACATCCAAAGCTCTGCTGGGTGCCTTGCCCAGGCCAGGGAAGATAAATGACAGTTTCTAATTAGAGTTTGGATTCTTGAGCCACTGTCATGGGCTAGAGAGAGAGAGAGTGTGCGAGGGCACTGATAATTAGGTTAGTCATGCAACTGCTGACTCTGGTATCTGTGAAGCCTCAGAATGAATTATATTTTACAGCCAAGGAATTTAGAAGTGCAGTGGAAACTTTAGTTGGTTTTGTGCTTAATGCTCCTCTTCTTGCTCTTCTTGGCGTGTATCAGAAATAGTGCAGCCAGCTGGACTAGGGCAGTGATTGTCCCCCTGTACTCAGCACTGGTAAGGCCCCACCTCGAATGCTGTGTTCAGTTTTGGGCCCCTCACGACAAGAAAGACATTGATGAGGTGGAGCATGTCCAGAGAAGGGCAACGAAGCTGGTGAGGGGTCTGGAGAGCAAGTCTTATGAGGAGCGGCTGAGGAAACTGGGGTTCAACCTGGAGAAAAGTAGGCTGAGGGGAGACGTTATAGCTCTCTACAGCTCCCTGAAAGGAGGGTGTAGCAAAGGGGGGTCGATCTCTTCTCCCAAGTAATGGACAGTAGGACAAGAGGGAACAGCCTCAAATTGCGCGAGAGGAGGTTTAGATTGGATATTGGGAAAAATTTCTTCATGGAAAGGGTTGTCAAGCATTGGAACAGGCTGCCGAGGGATCCCTGGAGGGATTTAAAAGACAGGTAAACGTGGTGCTGATGGATGTGGTTTAGTGGTAACTTGGCAGTGTTAAGTTGGACTCAGTGATCTTAAAGGTCCCTTTCCAACCATAATGATTCTATGATTCTCTCACAACCAATACTCCTATACTTACAAAGCTCTTTTTGTTGGAGCATTTGTTAGGTAAATATATTTCTTACGCAGATTCTTAGACTTTTGTCATTCATTTTATTACTGACAAGAGCAGCAAAATTAAGAAAATTTGTGCTCGCTCAGTCCTTGAGCTGTGCTTCTGGGTACTATTGTGTTGCATGTGTAATCTTGCACACAATGTATACCGTAGCCACAGTGATACGAGTTTTAATTCTAAATTGATTTCTCTAAAGTGTAAAAACCATAATTTTGGATTTCCTGTAGTGTAATCTTTCTGTGATGTCTCGTTTTGGGAGGAGGAGCTTAGATAGCACTTGAGGGTGGAGTAGGAAATGTGGTTAGCTGATAACACTGCAAGGCAAATCTGATGTTTCTGCAGACACAAGGCGCTTTCTAATTCCTGTACCATCAGCACATTATTTGACTTTGGTTATAATTACTCTGCAGGAGTAGAGGAGTTAATAGTTCATACTGCGCAGTTGGGGAACTGAAGGATACTGTGTGCATACAGTTGTGATGTCTAATTTGCTGCAGCTGGAGAAATTATAGTCAATGCATGAAAGTTATTGATGTAACCAGAGCATTGCAGACGATGGGCCGCGTCATGAGAATTGGAATTGGTGCAATTGTTGCAGTACTGCGGATGTGTCTTGGCTGTTGAAATTGATGGAGTGTGCACACAATTGCTGAGTCCTTGTGGTTATGGAAAGTGATGTGGTTGACTTTTTTTTTTATACAAGTGTCCTGTCTATTAAATAGTGATCAGTGCACTGTAGTTGTTCCTTTCAGTCTTTTGAAATTGACGTTGTGAACACATAAACAAGGTGGTAGTTCAATTTCTGATTTGATGAGATGAGCTTAGAGCTGAAACCAGCAATGTTTTTTGTCAATATCCATGTCTTCACTCACTTCAAACTTGATGCTTTTTACCTGTGACACTGAGCATGGCCTGGTGATGGAATGGATGTGGTTAGTGTATCCTGTCATTTTCATATTAGCAGAAAATTCATCTTGGAGTATGTAGTCCAGTAGCCTTGCCTTGCATATCACCAAGAAGGGCCATAAGTTCCTCAGAGCCATCAGCTTTTCGACATTTTCTATGGTTGAGATGACATCATCTAAAAGTCACCAACAAAGACTTTTGCTACAGTAATTTTCATCTTTAGATATATGACTCAGTGGCCCATAAAAATTTTAATCTTATTAGTGATTGTTTCATTTATGGTAGACCATACATAAAGCTTACTGCAATGTTAGAAGAAATTACCAGATCCTGGTACTGGTGGGTGGGTGGATGGATGGATGGATGGATGAATCAGCGATGAAGTGTAGGTTATGGCCTTCTCGCAGTCATTCATCCTCTAACCTTCAGAGATTTCGAAATGATCCCGTTGGTTGTTGTAAGCAAGCAAGACAGTGTTCAGTGAGGCAACCAGATAGTCTTGTGACTTTGCCAGTAAGTTATTTATTGTGGAGGTATAAACCTTTTACGTTCATTGCTTACAATCTGAGAAACCTTTAATGAAAATAAGTTATGTTTTTCACCACTGCTGCTTAGCAATAGTATTTCAGACTTAAATATAGACTTTAATGTATTAGATTGCCTCCTTTCATGGGAATATAAATCTTTCACTGCAATATGGTCCTGGATGTCTTGCAGCTATCTCCTCTAACACATTTTCCCTCACACCATGTGTCAAGAGGTTTAATGTTTCATTAACTCCCACGGCATTATGGTCTATTTAAGTTACAGAGCTGCCTTATGTTTTGTGTACCGTTGGGAAGTTGATTGGAATAATTCACTCCTACGCTTTATTTAGAAATGACAGTAATAATGTACAAACAACAAAAAAAAGAGATGTTCATGCTGTGTCTTCTCATCCTTATTATTCATGAAAGATTCTGAAAAATCAAGAACCACTTCTTCATGATTTTGCTAACCTCTACCTAGCTAGTTGAATTTAGAATTTATTAATTTGTGTATGGTCTGTGACATTTGGAATTAAGAAACAGCTCATGTCTCCCGTTACTCAGAAGAAAAGAGTTGGGAGGATTTCATGAGCTTACTGAGATTTTGGTGCAAATATAGAATTAAATTAACATGTGAACTCTAAAAGTAACATAGGAAACCGGGAAGCTGGAGCATGGTTCTGTGTGTTAGTACAGCAGTCACAGACTCTGAACAATTGGTGACAACCGTTATCTAATTTGTGTACCGTAAACTCTTCAAAGTGATATTACTTTGCCAATGCTTCAGAAAGAGCTTTTAATTAGGATGTAGTTCTGTAGTGTCTTCAGTAATAATTGCAAAGCTTGTATCAGACATATGGAAGAGTTCACCAGAACTTTTAACAGACTGTTAACTAACTAAATTAAGTCAAAAGATTTATTTCTTCCTGTTGCTTTCTACGTCATTGATCAGTGTCATTGTGATCAAACTTCTTCCAAGTTAAATTGCAATCTGTGTATTTTATGTTTAGTGACTGTTCTTGAAAGGCTGATATTCCAACACATGGATGACACTCCTTATTTCAGGCTGTAAAATGTACTTTTTTACGTGTTTTTTTTTTTTGTGAGATTTTTTTATTAATGGACTTTGGATCACCCACCTCCATCTGTTTGCCTTTGTGTTTCTCAGTACTCAGTCAGCAGAAGCCATTGCTGTGTGCTCCTCCTCTGCTCATGTAGATAATAAACTTGATATGCCCAGTACTTTGTGCTTCATATACAGAATAATATTTAATGTAAAACTTGCACTAGAACCTGGAAACATTTGTTAGAATACAGCTACCATTGGAACGATGGTAGAGGAACATGATGCACACGTGCAAAGGCAAGGTCATTTCTTCAAAGAATCTGTAGCATTAGGTGGTAGAAGCTACTCTTTCTGCAGTAAGATCTGACGTGCAGATTACCTTAGCGGGAGTAATTGGATCAAAACTTGATTACACTTGCAAAATATTATTTAGCATATTTGCTAGCATACTGTGAAGTATGAGTGTAAATAATTAAAAGCAAACAACAGTTGTCCTTGCTTTTGTATTGTTTACTTTGCAGAATACTGAAATTTTCAAATTAACAGTGTCTTTGCATCGTTAGTGTGAATTAACGAGATTCTACTGTAGCTGAATTTTTGTTGCAGTTCTTTCCTTAGGAATTGCAATTGGAGTAATAACAGCTGCTTAAAACTCCTGGGTGTAGATTTCTTCCTTGTTAATGATCTGTTCACTAATGATTTAGTACCTCTGGAGAATTTAGTTTCCAGTCTTGAGGTTGTAATATGGAGAAAATAGAATTACCTTTCATTCTTGCTCTCCAGAGTTATCTTGTCAAACTAGAGCCATACACATTCCCCTTTTGCTGTGGCATTTTTTTTGTTCTTACTTTCAGTTTTCAGTTAAAAAAGAAAACTGAAAGAAGCAACAAGGCCTACTATTCTTCTCGAACAGAGGCAGAATATATGTGTCTGACATTAATATGTCTAAATTTGCTATAGATATCTCAGTTATTTTCTCTTCTGAGCTGGCTGATATCTTAGGTGTTTTTATGTAATAAGTGCAAGCAAATGTTCTTTTGAATAGCTGCATTTTTTTTGCCTCCTGCTGAAAGAGTGGCTGTGTGGTTGTTTTGGAGTGAAAAAAGTCTTGAGAAATTAGTGGATTCTTACTGAGAATGTAGCCTAGGAGTCTGGATTTATTCTAATAATAATAATACACTTTCTGTGAGCAAAACTGCAGGTAAACAATTTGCTTTTCTTTGCACAAGTAAAGAAGCAGCTTCTAGTGATCCAGCTGAGTGTGTGGAAAGCTAACTCAACGGGTGTGTATCTGACATCTTCATCCTTTATTTGTTGGCTTCATACAGTCCTCTCTGTTCAGAAACGGAATAGAATTTGCAGAAACCCCTCCCCCAGAGAAAGCAAGTTTTATCCAGAACACAGAGGGGACTGTTAGGACAATGTTCTAAAATGCGTGCTTGGAGCTCGGGCTTGTATCCTTCCCCTTCCCTCCCTTCCCCTGCTCTGAAATAGCTGCCTGCTAGGTTGTTCTGGGTCGCTGAGTTGTAAACTTAGGAAGTGAGGATGCTTGGGCTGGGTGGGAAAGCTTTTCGGACTCTGATAAAAATGATGAACCACTTTTTAGATATGTCACTCATGGTGGGTAAATAGCGAAACGGTATTTGCCTCCTTTAATAATAGCTGGCTTTAAGTACTGTGAATAGTTTTCAGATTCATATTAGGCTTTGGAGATGGGCAGCCCTGCTCAGCAAATTTGGATTTCTACTTCTTTCACGTTTTCAGGACACAGGTATACGCATAGCTGTAGACAGACAAACTTAAAGATTACATTGTAAGCTTAGTATGTTCTTGTTTTAATTTAGGAAAATAAAGAAGCAGAATATGAAAAGCTGATCCTTGCTTTAAGAAAGGAACAAAATATTTATTCTACACTAGTGAAGACCTTCAAAGAGTCGGATAGGTAAGTGTGTTTCCTGTTTTGGTGGATAATCTAAACTGAAAGGGCAAAAGTCAGAAGTTGTGAAAAAAGGTGCAGCTTAACCGCAGTGGTGATGACTTTGTACCGGCCAATTGTGCATAAGGCATGGGGGTTGGAATTAGGGGATCTTTAAGGTCCCTTCCAACCCAAACCATTCTGTGATTCTATAAACTAGCTGTAAGACAACTATTTTTATAAGTAGGGTCATATTAAGTAAGTTACTTAAATGTTTCTAAAAATATTTGTTTGGGTTGGAATCTCATATGAGCCATATTTCCAAAGTGAGCAGCTGGATTTTCAGAGGAGGTACATGTCCTGTGCTGGAATACAGGGAAGGATTCAAATCGCAGTGAACTTTTGGGTGCTGGATGATTTGCCATGGTTTACTCCTAAAATACAGATAATGCTTATCTTAAAAGTGGCACTGTGAAAGTTTTGATGAGAATATAACCCAGTAAGATTTTGGAGAAGGTTAAACAAAACAGAATAATTGAAGTTTGCATAGTATACTTTCAATGTAAAGCATTCAGAAGTATGGCGGGAGCAAGTGTGTTTTAACCTTTTAAAATCAAAGAACACAACATTTTAGAAAGAAGTCTATGGCCTATTTTGTATGCTATTATTGCTTAGCAGTTGAGGGGGAGGCCTTATGATAAAATAAAAAAAATTCTTAGCCTTTAGGTAAAATAAATTTAAACATTTTATAAAAAATTTACTTTGCTGTTACAATTACAATTATCTTAGGTACTGGCAGCATTTGAGAGCCAGATCCTGACTCTTCCTGCCTGAAGGCAATGGCTTATACCCACCAACTTTGTGGGAATGTGTGTTTGTATTTTGCAGTTTGTTTATAGACCACTATAGTTTGGAAACCATAAAGTGAGTAGCACTAAAGTAGATGAGATTTGGTATTTGAATTAAGCACACTTGTAGTAATGCCATCTTGTGCTGGGCCACAGCTCAGAAGCTGTTTTCGATACTAGAATCTTTTCCATTAGAAATAGCGATAGAAGTCAGAATATGGACATTATTTCTGATCTCTGAGAAAAGAGCAGTGGCTTTTGAGACTTTTCTGTTGAACAATCAGCAAATGAAGGAAGAAGCCAGTTTGTTTTAGTATTTCCTGTGGAGAGTGTGACCTGCTATTGAAACACGTGCTGTGGGTAAGGTGATTGTCAACACTCTATGTAGCAATGACAACAAAGTAATATAGCTCTGATACTATTTTTTCTTAGAATATCTTTCAAATGGGGAAAATTATACCTGTAGTTATAATCATGAGGGTAATAGGAGTTTTCCAATTAAATTCTGTAGGACCAGGAGCAGGATCATTAGTTCTGTTTTCTTGATAAAGAGTTATAGGATGCACAGAGCAGTGCATGTTATGCAGTGATTTGCAGAGGATGTGCAATGATTCAGCGGTAGAGCTGGAAGTTGGAGGCAGGTCTTCTCATTTCTCCTCCTCGTAGTTTTGTGGGTCGAGATGTGCTGTGAATATCATCAAGGAAGACTTGAACCCCCAAAGTTCTGGGGAGCTGATAAACTAAACAAGCCCTGCTGATAAATGCAGCTTCCTCATTTGTGTAACTGACATCAGCAGTGACATGGATTTTAGGCAAACATCTGTTTTCTTGCTGACATATCTTCTTTCAGGCATTATTTATTTTAAGTAACCTGGATGGTTATTTTCAAAATAAGCTACCGGATGTCAGGACCAAGACGTTTCTTGTCTCTGCAAGCAGGGAATCAATGCTTTTTCTAATAAAACATTTAACTCATGAAAAGGAGAAAATGTGCTTACGTAGCTTCTGGTAATGTGTTGGTTTGTTTTTATTCTTAATTTTTTGCTGAGCATTTAAGAGCTCTCTCTTCAAAGATGCTCTTGAGTGAGGGAGAATTGGTTAAAGCAATAGTTTCTTGTGCAGGAAGCACTGACAACAGCACACTTGTCAGAAGACAGACTGAGAGTCTTCATACATGCTGTCTTATAATTAATGCGTTTCTACAATATGCTGTTATTCTTAAGCAAGTGCTGTGTGTTCCTGTATAGTCTCCTGTAAGACAGACATAATTTTTTTTTTAAAGATTGCTGAATTCTCTGATATTTGGTGCAGTGGATTGGAAATCCTACAGCAGCTTAATTTATCTTAAAACACTGAGGTACTGAGTGAAGTAAATGTGAAAATAAATAATATGATGAATTTAGTAACACCTTGTTATTTATTTGTTATTAAATCCAATTTATTTCATTTTACTGCAATTTCAGTTTTTCGTGTACTTTTTTATGGACTGATCGGAACTGTCTTGTCGATGGTGTTGAAGGGTATGGGGAAGATCTAGCAAGGGACAGCTAGAGGTGCTGGCACTGTGAGGCACAAGGGGCAGTGACTGATGCTAAAGTCAGAGCTTCAGTGGCCACCTTGGAAGAAAGCTGCTTAAAGAATTAATTCACCTTGACAAATTATCATTTGTAAGTTTTGATGTTTGCACCCCATTGAGATAATTGAGACAATTTAGACCTTAAAAGGTCTTTTTACAGACTGTCGGATAAATGAAGAAATAAAACAGTTGTGTCTGGGTCATAGTTTCAATGAAACACATTTGTCTTTTTTTCCTTAAGTGGAGCATTAGATTGTATAGTATAGTTTTGTAGCAAGGGAACAAAGTTTCCATGGTCACCATATAATCGAATACACAGAGCCATCAGTATTATGTGATAGTGATATTTTTCTGGCATACTTTTCAGAAGTTAGTAATTTTCATTTTCCTTAAAAAGAATTACACAGAAGTTGGCTGGTAGAATGTATCTGTCGTGTTTCAGCTGACTTAGAAGCAGCACAGCTCAAAACAGCAAGAAAAGGCTGTACATGTAAACGTTTAGTCTCGTCTTTCTATGTGGAATTTGTTTGTTCTTATGCACCAAAATGATATAACTGTGTGATGAAAAACAGCAATGGCTAATGTGAAATGGGATCTGTGTGGAAGCCCGGATGTATAAAAGATGCTGAGGTGCACAACAAAATGTTTTGAATTGAATCTTGAAGATTTTTTTCCTTTTTTTTTTTTTTAGTATAAATAGCTTGCAAACGGAACTAAATAACATTTTCATGTTGCGAAAACAACTAGAAGAAGACGTTTTAGCTAATCGTAATCTGCAGAAGGTCTTAGAAGATCAAATTAAGGGTATTAAAACCCGACAAGGTCTGTATACACATGCAGCCCATCCCTTTTCTTTATATTCTTGCTCAGAACAAAACTGGTTTTATTACAGTCAGTTTGCTGTGATGGAGAAGAAATGGTTGAGAGTAGAAAAAGGTGTGAAAAGACTTCTTTTCAGCTTTCCATACTGAGAATTATTTGGGGGATTTGTAACAGAATGTCTTTGAGCAATCAGGGCATATACAGAGGGACAGCTTTCCTCTTTCCATGCAGCAAATGTTAGTAATTCTATGGCAATTCTACTGCAGTGATGATTTCAAGCTGCCTACAATTTTGTAGCCATAGAATTTAGTGTTTTCTGCAGAAGTCGGAGATTCCTGGCTTTGAATAAATTTGTGGCCATGGGATCACTTGCTGACCGTGGAATGTAATTATTTCACAATATTTTGGTAAAGAGGTTGTGTCTCAGGAAATGGCTAGACTCTTCTTAACCGAAGAAGTATTTCCAGAGAGAGAAAAAATAGCCAGAGGTTTTGGTATTTTGTAATTCAGAAATAGCAGAGCTTTTAAATATAACTTGTCTTTTAGCTTTTTTATTGTACTTCTTGGGAGGTGTTTTTAGTATATACTTAGATATTCATCTACGTGGACACTGTTAAATATAGTTTACTGCATATGTACAGATGTATCTGTTTTATTCCATAAGGGATATATAAATAACAATAAAGCCTGTTCACTTACCCCTTTCGGCTTAGATTTTCAATTTTAGCATCACTCCCTTGACAGCTATGATAAGTGACAAAAGTTAAGCTGCTGCCGTTTCAAAGTTTCCAACCTCAAAAGCACAGGCATGATGAACAAGGAGGGGCCACAGGGTCTTGTGGATACTTCTGGGTTTTGAAGAGCAGTGGTGTTGCGGGCAAGGCTGCCAGGAATGAAGGCTCTGAACATTAGTAACCCTTCGTGAAGCTTTGGGTCCTTGCAGCAGCCGTGGGATCAGTGGCAGAGCTGGGAGTAGGATTTGGGTGTCTCTTCTTTGTCCTAATTTACACATGCTTTCTCCCCATCTAATGAGATATATTTATAGAATTAACTGTCATCTATATTGTAAATGAACAGGTGTTTATTGAAACATAAAAAAATCATTCCTGCAGTTGTAGAGGAAATGGATAAATAGCTATTTTCAATTCAATTAATGCAATCTTTTGACCCAAAAGCAAAATAAATTCAGTAACTTTGTCTAACCTGGCTTTTTGCCTTGAGACATTGAGTTCACGCTCATAAAAGTATAGTCAAAATGGAATAACTATTCATGCCTTACTTAGCCTTCCTAAAAGTGATTTCTAATTGTAATACTAAATATGAAAATTATAATTCAGAATTACAATCGCCACTCATGCTGATAACCACAGAAAATACAGCCACCGAAAATACAGCATGTCTAGGTGTCAGAAGCACAAACAAATATAAGGACAAAATTTGTTCAATTAAACAGAAAGCTTATTTTGGGGAATGAAACATTTTAACTGGCCTCCCACAGACTTAATAGTAAGTTCTTATTCAAAAAGTCCTGTCTTTGCACTTTCTGCTGTGTTTTCCTGCAAATAGAGTTTCTGAAATAATTCCTGTCCTTGGTTATTTTGACAGATGAAACACTGTCTTTCTGTGGAGATCAAACATCTTATATGAGTATCTGTTTAGGAGAGCAAGATCATTTAAGCCTACAAATAGACCATCTGTCTCTTGAAGAACTTAAGAAAAAGGTATTGATCTGTTTTATTATTTACTGTTTCTAATGGCTTAATTCTGCTTCGTTTATAGTTTGTGCATCTTACAAAAAGAAGCATTTTCATTATTTAGGTACAATTGGGTAGTTCTGAAAGCATTTGAAGTTGTCATCTCTGTGGTTTGTGATCCACCTTTTATGAACTATTTAGTCTTTGTTACACCATGTGAGCTTCAGAGTCAGCTGAAAGAGAGGTGTTTTGCTGCAAAGGTTTTATGAAAGACTCCGGGATTCAAGTTTCAGACTCAATACCATATTTTAGTCATCATGAAGTATCCAAAGAAAAGTTTTTGCATTAAGTATCCTGCAACGTGTATGCACCTTTATTATTACAAGGATGGCAGTGGCATCTATAATTTATGCTTCTGTATAGCACACTCCATCCCAGGATTTGCAAATCTCTTGGTAAATATGGCACGTTATAAAATAACCCTGATAAGTTAATGTTGTCTCCATTCTACATAAGGAGAACTGACATTCACAGGGATTAAATGTGTAGACCGGTGTCATACAATAAATCAGTATCGAGGTTCAGAAACTTGTTCTTCTGACTACTTGTCCTGTGCAGTGACCTCTGATCCATGCACCGGTTTATGATACGGAATTATTTTGAATATGGTTGTTTGGGAGTGAACATAAGCGAAGTTTTATATTTCTTGTGGCCAGCTGAATTGTAGGCAGGTGTTCAAAATCTGGAGGTGGGTAATCTGAAGGAAAGAAGTTTGCGTTACACTGAACAGGTGTCAATAAAAAAAGCCCCAGATTGTGTCCCAGTCCCATTCTGGGGTTAATCCACTTTTATCTCTGAACGTATTCTCTTCAGTAGGTTCAAGGACGCTCATTAGCAAAAGACATTTACAAACCATTTCTTAATTGTAAGAGGCTTTGTATGCCTGAAAGTTGATCAGTTTTATCCAATATGTTACTTGGTCTCATAAAAAGATTTCACTTTCTTCTACAAACATTGCCTTCTTGATATACTGCATGAGTCTGTGACAGTCGTTACCTGTACAAGAGTTTTGAACATGATTGTCCACTCAGATTTTTTGTCTGTGAAGCTACTAGGAATGACTGTGGCTTATAAAGGGTGTTGGAGATAGTAGCATTCAGAACAAAACCCTGTTTTTCTATTTCTCTGTAATGCTGGTTTCCCTTGCACTAAAATGTTTCTTCTCAAATCAGCCTGTTGGTTTGAGGTGCCCTCAGGTTTCTTCTTGCTACTGAGTTGTGAAGCTTGATACCTCAACTTAATAACATGGCTGGAAACTACAGTCTTACAAGTTAAGATTTCTTGAACACTAACTCACAAATACATAATCATGTTTTCATGCATAGGGAGATTGCCTCATGAAGATATGGAAGCCCAAGCTTTCCAACTCTGCAGTTTAGATTTAGCTGGAGATTTGTATATCATCGTTTGTTTTCGTACTAGTATGGATGTTACCAGTTTTGCTTGTTCTTCCTTTGGTTATTTAGGTTGCTGATCTTCTCTTGATGGTTAAGGATCTGCAGTCAATTAATCAAGAACTTAAGAAAAAACAGCTTGGACTTTATACAGCAGATTCTCAAGGGAAGGAAGCACTAAAAATATTAAACCACACTGAGGTAGGTTTTCTGTGTTAAAGTAGTGAATCTGACTCTCACATCTAATCTACCTGGAATCGCTTACATCAGTGCACAACGAGTGTAAAACCCTCGGGGCTTAGGTTGCTAATTCCTTATAATAACTTTTTAAGTTAATGATGTAAACACCTTTAAGATGTTAGCACAACAGAGAACCAGCTCAATGCAAGTGTTCAGTGATGTGTCAAGTTGATTTTAAGGAAACAACTTATACATTAAAATATTAATTGGGTCTGTAATATATTTGTTTTGCAAATTGCAAGGGGAGGGAATAGTTAATTTTAGAAAGAAAGCAATATCTTATATAACATTTTGGCTATTACTGAATGTCTGCTTGTCTGCTGTTCAAGAGTCATTCTCACACTGTGTCTAATTCTGTAAAACCTTAGTTCGTATCTCCTCTGCATCTACAAAACAACTAGGGTTCACTGTATCCAAACCAGAAAGAATAGCACTTTGGGTCACTTAAACATGTAGTTATTTCTTCATGTAGAATGTAGAAGTATATGAAGAAGTGGCCGGCATTGTGGTAGATTGCTGAAAGCTCCAAGGAAGAAATCACTGCTGAATGTTTCATTCTTTTGCCCAAAGGCAAGACTCTGGGGAAGAAGAGGTCTTGGCAAAATACTTACACTGAGAACCATTTTGGGTGCTGGGCCCCTATGTATCTTCCTGTGTGTGAATGATGAAGGATGTTCAGGAGGCTCTGGTAGATTCTAGTGAGCCTTCTAGCTTGTTATAAAGTATTACTTGAAATGTGGCTGGTAGTACTTTTCTTTATATTCTGTTGTGGGTTTTGCTTTCAGTTACGTTGTTCTTTTGAACCACATATTGAATAGGAAGGTAAAAATATAAAAGGAGTAATGGTGGTGCTGGTATTTTGTGTCCTGAGTTTGTGAATTAAACTCAAAAGAACAAAAAATTAAGAATAGTTTGAATCAGTTGTGTGTGGGGATTGCCTAGTTCTAGAGCTGGGACCTCGGTATTTATGATTTTTCTGCAGGATGGTTTATTCTGCAGGACTTGGGAAAAAGAGTGATGTCTTTTACCATATGTGCTGCAGATGCACTGGGGCAATCATCAAAAGTCATGAAATATTCTTGCTTTTTCAGTTTTAAGGCATACTCATGTTACCTTTAATTGAAATATGTTTTAAATTATAGAGCGACCTTTAGGGGTGCCATGGCTTTTATTAAAATAATGAATTTGCATGTTACTGTATTAGGTTTGCATGAAAAGATTGTGGGCAATCTATTTCAGAGTGCATACACCTTAATAGATTAATATTTCTAGCAATTTGCCCCATCATCCTGCAGAGGGTGCTGCACCCCCACTGATGCTGTAGTTAATACCAAAATTTGTGTCCTGTGCTAAGATTATCATGACAAGATACTGTGCGCTCCTGCATTTGTCTCAGCATGAAAAGAACATACAGGGCTTAGCATATACTTAAGAAGCTGTCTATGTGAAATTAGTCGTAGAATGGCAAAGAGTGAAGCTTGTAAAATATAAATAAACCTCAACATTCTGGTAAAGGAAATAGGAAAGGAAAATATGGTATTTTAACCTGTGCCAGGGTCATAATAGTACTATGGAGCTCAAAAGTGAAAGGATCTGTAATTCAAAGTTTTTAGTTTAAAAGGTGCCATTTTATCAGTCTTGACAATAAATGGCAACCTGGATTTCGGGTTATGGATTGTGACAACCGTGTGTTTGCATATTAATAACCATTGTCAAAATCCCTAAGTTCTATTTTTTTTGTGTGTATTTTGGGCTAGAATTTGCTGGCAGGTAGTGCTGAGATGACACTAACATATGTGCTATAAGAGGAATTTGGGCAGACACAGGAAGATATATCCTTCTCAGGTTCTTAAAATGAACCCATCTTTCTTTTCCTTCACAAAGCCAGAGCACAAACGAGATGAATCTGGATGTTGGTGCCTCTGCAGGGCATCTCCCAAAGGTCTGACAGCCCCTAGTACTCTATTTCTTGGCTTCATGTTCAGAAGGGAGGGAGAAGGAGGAGAGAAAAAGGTTGTTTTTGTACTGTCCTCTGAACATCTGCTTTCTCTGAGAGAAGCAGCCTCGGTGATTTCAGCCTTCAGGGCTCCAGGGATCTTTGCAAACCAAGCATATCAGTGGTTCATTTAGGAAAACATTCTCAAGGTTTTCAGTCTCTAAGGAAATAATTTAAACAGGCAGCTTATTCTTGGTAGACTTCTCTTCTGGCCTTAAGACACTTATTTTCTTTTAATATTTTGTTGAACATTAGGTTCAACTCCAAGGTATTCCTTGGAGCACAGAAAGTTTCTTTTCAGCTTCTCAGACACAGGACCATAGGACCAGGCTCAAACTGCAGTCATTTCTTGTAAGAGTGTGCCGTAACCTGTTGGTCTTATGTAATAGTTGCATTCTAAGGATCATCACTTATTAAACCAAATACGGGCCTGGGAAAAGCATGTACTAAAAAATGTTGAGTCATAAAAGGGACTTGCAATGGGTGGATAAGTTACATGTGCAAATAAGCTTATTTTTAATACACAAATGCAGGGTTTGCCCTGAATCTACATATGTGAGATTAAACCTTAATGTTTTTTTTATAATAGCTAACATCATCGGACTTTTGGCATCCTGTGATTACAACAAAAAGATCTTGTTATAATGCATGCCTTTGCTATATACCACAATCCTATCTGTGTCCTCCTGCAGTTTTCAGATTGCCTTTACTTTGTGTTGTCCTAGAAAACCCAAGTCTGAGTAAAAATACCAAAATAATTCAAACATGGCTTGGAAGTTAGTTTTCAATATAGATTTCTAATAGTAAAAGGCAAATATATTAATATGCTGCACCATCCGGTTTCTGCCTTTTAAAATTCATACTTAAAACCATTAGAGTTGCTTATACTGCTAGGGATTGGAAAATAAAAAGGCATTTCTCATTTATTTCACATATATATATATAGGCATACATTCTGTGCATACTTAATTAAAAAAAATCAAAGCCCACACATGCATTCAATTCCCAGTGTTCTTAGAAAGCAAAAATAACGCTCCCTGCAGCACCCTGTTTGTCTGCAACTGGATTGACAAGCTGTGATCCAAGACTTTCCAGCATGTGATACTGGGGAAGCAGGTTTCTCTTTTCATGTCAGAAATTTTGGCACCGTGCTGCATATCCATTGAAGCTATAAATATGACTTCCGTGACCCCCAGACACCAGTTTCTTTTCCTTTGGTCTGTCATCTGAGTCTCTGTACCTATAATCTCAATTTTCTGTAACTATGCTCAAGATTCTGCTTTTCTTGTCTTAAGGTAATTTTTCTTTAGCCCAAGTCACACCAAAATATGACTGTTACACACAGCATTGATATATTATTGCCACGAGTGCTTTAAGACTAAAATTTTGATCTCACGCAAGTTTTATTCCACTGTGCTGTATCCTACCTATGCTTTAGGCATATTAGGCATAGCATCGTTGATATTTACCATCACTCTTGCACATTTCTACTATTTAATGAGATTCTAGCAGCAAAGATCTTAAATATTTATCTTCTTCTATTAGATTGGGAAATGTTGCTATAAACCAAGATGGTATAAATGTCCAATTTGGTCTTATCACAGGGGAGTGGTGGAATATGGTGACTGCAGGTCACTCATGGTGGATCTCAAAGTGGGATGAAAGACTTTTACTCAGGTTGTTTTGTGTCAAGCTGTGCCAGAATGTGGGTACTGAATATAATAATTCTTTGTAAATACGAGTTTTTCTTACGATCAGTATTAAACTGACATAGGCAAGGCTAAATTCTGTCCTCTGTTGCCAGAGGAAACTGAGTAGTGGAGGTGAGTTTTAAGTGAGATGAAAATACTCTCTGTGAGCTGTGTGTAAATGAAGCTTGTTCAGTAGTGATCTTCAGGGCTGTTGGGAGTGGAGCGACGCGTGGGTTTCACCCCTTGCTTGCAAATCTGTTGCTGAGATGTAACATCCAGCAAACCAAAGGGATTCTGGTCTTGCCATCAGTTATGCTGATGTCAGGAAACTGGGGTCTGCTACTAAAAAAGCTGAGTCTTCCTCCTCCTCTTTGCTCAGCAAATATTAGTGATGGGAGATGGATTGCGTTCTGTGGCAAATAGGGAGAAAAAGATGATTTGGCACCACTTGCTACAAATCGGCAAATTTAGGCAAGGCAAAGCAGATTGTAACCTTCAGTGTTACCGTAAATCGTTTTAGTGTATAGCAAGCTGCTTGTGCTTTGTTTTTAAAGCATCTATTTCTTGGCTGCTGGAGAAGAGCCTAAATTATGTAGCAAATAAAAATAAATTCTGGAAATTGGAAAATAAAATAGCCACAGTGAGAACATGACTGAAGATAGGGGTCCTTTGCCAGAAGAGGTTGTGATTTTTATAGTTTTTGTAAATTCTGCGGAAAAAGGGTTAAAAAAAAAAGAAGGAATGTGTAAGATAAAGTTTCACTGTATTTAGTGTGAGTCATTCCTGGGAATTATATTAATTTTCTTTGATCTTATTGAAGAAATCTAATTTGATGTTTGTTACTTTGTATTACAGGCTTTTTTTATTTTTCTTTTAAGACATGTCACTGACTTATTTATGCATGTTTCATATCACAGTATTTTTTTTTTTTTGGTGCTACATTTTCACATCATTCCATACTTTGTGTAGTGTCTTGAAACAACAGAGGAGCCTGTGATGCAGACTGAAGATGATGACAATGACAGGAAGATGCAGAACAGTCAGTTTTCTGAGAGGGTCAGTCAGGTAGGACTCTGCTCTGGGTACATTATGTTACAGTACTCTTATCTCTGCATGCCGTTAAAAATCCTTATTTTCTTAGAACACAAAGTCTCTTGCAAACAGAGCATACTTTTCTTGGTATCTGATTTTGCTTTCAACTAATTGTTATCCTAAAGAGTTTCTGAAAGCTTTTTCCTAGATTTTTCTGCTGATAGGGTTTTGCAGCTTTCATTCTGGTCCTTGTTTTCTCTTGTTTGAGTACTCATAATCTTCCTTAATGGGGATGACACAAAATCACGTGTTTCTTTACATACACGTGCACTGATCTTCAGCCTTCATTGCAGTCAGGCCTATAGTACAAATTATCATAGAAGCATAGAATGGTTTGGGTTGGAACGGACCTTAAATATCATCTAGCCCCAACCCCCCTGCCCTGGGCAGGGACACCTCCCCCCAGCCCAGGTTGCTCCCAGCCCCGTCCAACCTGGCCTTGAACACCTCCAGGGATGGGGCAGCCACAGCTTCTCGGGGCAGCCTGTGCCACTGCCTTCCCACCCTCAGAGTGAAAATTTTCTTACTAATATCTAATCTAAATCTCCCCTCTTCTAGTTTGAAGCCATTCCCCCTTGTCCTGTCACTCCATGCCCTTGTAAAAAGTCCTTCCCCAGCTCTCCTGTAGGGCCCCTTTAGGTAGTGGAAGGCTGCAATAAGGTCTCCTTGGATCCTTCTCTTCTCCAGGCTGAACACCCCAACTCTCTCAGCCTGTCCTCACAGCAGAGGGGCTCCAGCCCTCTGATCATCTTTGTGGCCCCCCTCTGGCCCCACTCCAACAGATCCATGTCTTTCCTACACTGGGGACTCCAGGGCTGAATGCAGTACTCCAGGCGGGGTCTCAGCAGAGCAGAGTAGAGCAGAGGGGCAGAATCACCCCCCGGTGCTGCTGGCCACGCTTCCTCTGATGGAGCCCAGGATGAGGTTGGCCTTCTGGGCTGCGATCGCGCATTGCCGGCTCATGTTGAGCTTCTCATCAACCGATACCCCCAGGTCCTTCTGCTCAGGGCTGCTCTCCATCCATTCTCCGCTGAGCCTGTGTTTGTGCTTGGGATGGCCCTGATGCAGATGCAGGACCTTGTACTCGGCCTTGTTGAACTTCATGAGGTTGGCATGGGCCCACCTCTCCAGCCTGTCCAGGTCCCTCTGCATGGTGTCCCTCCCCTCCAGCGTGTCCACTGCAGCACACAGCTTAGTGTTGTCAGCAAACTTGCTGAGGGTGCACTCAATCCCGCTGTCCATGTCACCAACAAAGATGTTAAACGGCCCCGGTCCCGGTCCCTGACGAACTGTGTACGAGTCACTTGCTGCCACTCTTGAGGAAAAAGTACTGTAGATCCTTCTTCAGGGTCGAAATACTTGATGGTCTTGGTAACTTGACTGCATTTTCATTCATACAGGAGTCTACCGTCCTCTTATTCTGTCATTCAAAAGTGATGTAATAGAAAGCATCATGGAATTATAAAAAAATTCAGGTTGTAAGGGACCTTAGAAGATCATAGAGTGCAATTAAAGTTGAAACTTTCTGGCTTGAAAATTATAACATGCTAAAATATGGCACAAAATGGGGCATTTTGGTTAGTAATGTTGAAGAATAACTATGTTCTGTTCTTTTTGAAATTTGTAATTTCTGTGTTTCTGTCTTTACTAGGTATGCCTTCAAGTATCTTTGGATTTTCCTTCTGAGGTGGATAAACAGGTAAGTGATACATTGTAAAGGTTCCCTTGACTCTTAAACATCTTAGTCTCTTGCTGTTGATGTCTACTGATGGAAATTGTATCAAAATTCAGTATAAATTCTAATGTAATTGATACAGGAGACTTTAGTTGATTTTAAATGGGGGTTGAACTACTGGAGAGAACCCATGTAGAAATTTCCTGGGACACATCTGCAGTGTTTCATAGGGAAAGTTGGCCGTTTTTAAATACTTCAAGTTGCATCCTGCCGTGGCCATCAGGGCTTGCATCTGGAGATCCCAGGACAGAATTTGGTACTGTAAAAACAGATTATTCAAAGTTGAACTAAAAAAAAGTTAGCCACAATCTGAAGTCAGCATTCCAGAAGTTTCATACCTCTTCATAGATAAAGACCTTCAGGGAAATCTACTTACTACTTACTAAACAACTGATCACTATGAATTAATCATATGAAATAGATGTTAATTAGTTTTTCTATTAATAAATAGTAAGTGAAATGTCTGTGGATGCTTCTTAATGTAGATAAAGAGCATCAGGAATTACAAAACGCGATTACAAAAAGATTACAGCCTTGAATTTAATGGAACATTACATACCTGTGTAATAATAAAATGTTTGCAATTTTTTAACAGATAACTCCACCAGGCTATTCAGAGAGTTTCTGCAAAGA
Source organism: Ibidorhyncha struthersii (assembly GCA_013398815.1). NCBI lineage: Eukaryota > Metazoa > Chordata > Aves > Charadriiformes > Charadriidae > Ibidorhyncha > Ibidorhyncha struthersii. Next base: position 1,185,224 of record VZSZ01011807.1, on the reverse strand, counting down.
TAGACATTATAGGAGTCCAAATAAACCTCAGTTCGAACATGATACAACTGGCAAACACTTTGGCAGAATAGGAATGAGTGAACATGAAGCAGAAGAGAACATGCTCACATCTCTTTCAAGAGAAAATAGAACATCTGTACTGGAATCTACGTAAGTATGAGGGATATGCACTGCTTTTGACAGTATTTCTATTTGAGAAGAGAATAAGGTAATTTTGCTAAAGTGAATTTAGATAATGGCACTGTCTAATTTACCTGAGAGATTGGCAAGGCGCCTTCAGAGCCATTTTAGTCTATCATGCAATTAAGTAATTAGGAAACATACTATCAGTAGAAATCCTTATGAAAAACCCATTACAAGAAAAAAAACCTCTCCAAAGTTACTGATATATGCAGCTTTGCTGTAGGGACTGATTGTTTGCAGGATGGGGTCTAGCAGGGTTAAAGGGTTCATATGAAAATAGGTGGTACTTTTTNAAAAAAAAAAAAACACCTCTGAGAGCACAGGCCAGTGAAAGGTGGTGTGGTGGGGGGACAACACTGTACTGCTGTAAAAATTCTACGTGTAAAGAACTGAGGATGGAGGAATTGAAGTTACAATGGATGTTTTACAGCATTAATTTTGAGTGGACATTACACTTTTTGGCCCGTGCCGTTTCATCCGAACCGCTTGGACAGAGCTTTACTCTCTGTCAGCAGTTTAGGGAGCCTGGGCCCATGGGCTGGGCCCAACCAATGAGTTGACTAATTGGTTATTCTGGTGTAACCAGGTGTAGGACTGCTGAGAGGAACCATGCTGTAAGTACACAGGTCACTTTTCATGCAGGACAAAATAGGGCTTATACAGATTGTTACACAAGTAGTGTAACAAATGTTTTTCAAGTGTGTGTTAGTGTGGTTTGATCAGTTCACAGCTAACATGGTTGTTTCCATAAGAACTGGACAACACCAAGACAGAAAAGGGTGTATAGAAAAATCACACCCCAACTAGTTTTGTTTCTCCAAATTTCATGCTTACACCACTTAATCTCTTTGTTGAAAACTGAATTAGAGCTTTGCTGGAGATCATTCTCATTTTCCTTTCCTAGTTCTCTCCACACTGTAATGACTACGTACAGTGTTATGGGACTTCTTTCAGTGACCGTCAGTGTTGTTCCTTCAGCCGTAGTGGTCTCTGGAGAGCAATGGGGATGACCTTCCATGTATTTTGTGCTTTGCAATGCTGGTAGCAGAATACCCTGTGGAATCACACAAGTCAAATCCTGTTTTCTGTGTTCAGCATGCACTGCACTTGACTTTACTCAAGCAATTCTATATTTTTACGTTATTATTTAAAACTCTTCAACAGGCATAAATGGTCTTAGTTGTTGAGGCAGTAGTTAGTGGCAAATGAGGAGATACAACTCTCTTAGAAGATGAATAGATAACATTGTTTTATTTGTTAACTTTACTTAAAAGTCTGCTAATGAGTGATTCCAGCACCATCATCTTTACCACTCTAGTGTGTAATCTTTTCTATGTTCAAGTATAAATGACCAGATTGACTGCGGCTGAGCCTGTACTTTGCATAACTTAATTCTCACTAATGACATTAGATGCCAGAGAAAGACATAAAAAGCCTAGTTAGCTTCTACCATTTCGAATGCTAGCGCTACAAATGCAGTTGTTTTAAATGTTGGTTTAGGTGTTTAGTGGCACAAACAGCTCTCTATTGGACACATGAAATCATCTGTAGAATTTGAGGGCTTGCTTATACTTTAAATATGTCTTATTTGGCTTCATTTTCTCTTAAAATGTTGCTTTCCAAACTGTTGTCCATGGATCACTAGTTATCTGTGGGGCAGTTTGGTAGTCTGTAGTGAGCTGGTTTTGCAGGCTTTTGACTGCTTTCTGTTTCCATCTTCCATGTTACACTAGAAACACATGAAGGGGTACATTTTCAGAAAAACTCAACATCTTACTCTCCCGTGGTTTGGGCAGATTTTTTTTTTTAAGGTAGTTCAATCAGAGAGTAAACTCTCTTGAAAATCCATTCCTACTTCTATATTGCTATGTTACGTAAGCAATTGATCTAGTTACCAGAGATTTAGTATTTGTCCGTGAATGGGGAAAGGGATAGTAGAGCATATATGGTCATACATAGAGAAAAGCATCGATGAGGTAATTTATGATACAACTCAAGTTGTGAAAAGGTTTCAAAACCTCTGTTTGTTAGTAAGTAATTTATTAGTGAGTAAAATGGAATCTCCTGGGAATTTCAAATATGTCAAGACACTGCAAAAGGATTTCTAAGAAGGCATTCTTGTTTGCTTAACTAAAAATCAAAATTCATGACTTTTCTTTCCTCCTTCCTGAGTATAGCAGACAAGAACAAATGAAGATGGTAAACGAACTGTTAGATCATCTGAACACAACTGAGGAAGAAGATGCAGAGAAAAAGGATGAAAAAGATCTTAGGCAAATGATTATTCAACTAAGAGCTGAACTCAAACATTTCAAGCAGGTCAATAAATTCTTAAAGCAGCAAGTAGAATTGAAATCAACTTTTGATGGAAAAGAGAAGCTTTATCTGGATGCAATGCCACAGATTAATAAGGATATTGAGTTGTTGAAAGTGGAATTGAAAGATGCAGCTACACAAACAATGACTTTAGAGAGTAATGTCATGAGATTCAAACATGAAGACAAAAAAGGAGCCTCAGAAGACAAAAAAAAATATTCAAGATTAAATGCAGAAAGAGAACATCAGCAAGAAAATGTGTATAAGATGGGTGAACAGCATGAAAGACTTTTTTTTACGAGGAGAACAAATGAAGTAAGTTTATTTAAGATTCTCTTTTTGGTACTTGGGGAATAGATGTATAAAAGAAAAAAATATGTTTCATTTCTAATATTAAGCCTTGCTTTTGTGCAATTTTTAAAATTAGAAATAGAGATGTAAGCCAAATATATTTTAGATAATTGTTCTTAATGTTCAGAGCTTTTCATCGCATACTTCAGTGTGCTTTAGAACATTAATTAATTGAATTTCAATCCTCACTGGGAACAGATACTAGTAAATATTATAGCTTTGGAAAAAGAGGTACTTTTGGCATAATGGCCTGATTCTGTCTCTGCATAGATGCTCGTAACGTGCAGAAGCAGAGCGTTCTGAACTGATAGCTTACTAAGTCTAAATGGCAAATGTGTTCTAGAAGATTGAAGACTTGCATGATGCCTGAGAGCATGCTGGTGAAGAGCTAATGGTAGATTTCAGCAAACTCGGATCTTAGTTTTAGGCTTTTATTAACATCTCATTATTGTGTCTTGCTTTTCAAGAACTGTGACCAGTAGTACTCTATAAAACCATGGGGGCAGGTCTTCATGTTTGTTTGGAACTTAAGTGCACAGAATCTGTTTTGTGAGTACAGGCGTAGTTTGCTTGTGCCAGATAAGTTTTCAAGCCTTTTGTGTGCAGGGAGTCTGTGATCCCAAACAAAGAGGTGGGAATGCAGTGTCTACTAAAGAGTTTATGTGTATTGTTTCAGTAGCAGTTGTAGAAGCAAAGTTGAAATCTTTTTGAGAATCTTAGCTCTTGCAGAGCAGACAAAGGATAGTATTGCTTTTGATTTTGTACACTGCTAATAGAGAATGTTGTAGCACCTTCTGCAAAGAATGGTTTCCATGACTTTAGTGATCAAGAGATTTCTGTGAGCCAGCAATTGGGAGCAACTCATTTTTATTCTGGCTTGTTCTCGTTGGATTCATTTTTCTGAAGGAAGGCGCTCATAAACCAAGAGAAGGTTGGTAAGACTTTGTTCTGTACAGGCATAAATATTTCAGTATAGTTTGGGATTTTAAGGAAAAGTTTTTGTCTTGGGCGGTTGGTCCCTGGCAAACACCCTAAACAATTCATGCCAGTCTTAGCAATAAGTCATGATACACCTGAAAAATCGAAACTTAATTAACTCACAAAAACTATGTCTTGTTTCACCAAACAATTTACATGTAATCAAAATCTGTCACAATATCTTCAGGTACATTCTTAGTCTTTTAACTTTTCCTTGTTGGCAGTAAATCTTTTACCTATAAAAGAAATTATGTTTGAGGAGGAAAGAGGATAATAATGGAAATGTTCTTGGTCTATTGTTAATGTTCGTAGTCTATTAGGTGTTTGGTCAGTGGTGTTTGGCAGGTTGGCTGCTGTGACAGCTGTTCCCGCATCTTTGGGATGCCTTGGCTAGGCTGAGACAGAGAGTGGGAGTGCTTTCTGCTCTGTGTTGGTGCCATCATCCAGGGCAGCTGGCTCCAGGAACACAGGAGGAGGTGAGGGCAGGTGGAAGACAGAAGAGTGAGGGTGGGTAGTAGAGGGGGAAGAGCTGTGAGATCCTGGCTGGTCTGTTCATGAAGATCTGCTTGTGATGGCTTGCCTAAGAGCGCTAATGATGTCTTTGAGTTGCTGGTCTGATCGCTCAGGAATGAAGGACAATCTCTCTGAAGGCAAGTAAAGGTCTGTCTGCCCTCCATAGGCAACAGCTAATATTCTCTCTGCAATTCTCTTTTTCTCAAGTTCCTATTTTCACTGAGTTTCAGTATACTGTTTTCATGCATCGTTTTCCAGATTCTTCTCCAGTTTAATCAGTTGCAAGCTCAATGCAGTCCTTGAGTCAGTTGCTTTAAGAGCTTTCTTGATTGGACTAATGCAGTGTATCTTTTGCTTCTGAATGGCTTTTATAAAGAATTTCATGTAGCCAGCTGAACTGGACTTTGGGTAATCTGGGTGATATATACGTCTGTACAGCAGTCCTGAGACAGCTGGAAATTGTTCGACATTATTAGTGCAGTTTAGTAAAACTAGCAGGAAGTTCATCCTGCCTGGATCTATTTTTCAGCCTTCGAATGATATTGTATTCATGTATGTACAAAAGGAACCGAGTATGTCATTAGGAAAATGGAACTTGCTTTTTATTATTTTAAATTGTGTAAGGACTATAATTGCTAAGAAATTAATGTGGAAAGGTATTTCAGAATACATTGGGTGGTAAAAGAAATTACAGGACTTACGACACTGGTGGAGCAAACGAACAGCAAAAAATAAACTAAATCTGTCTGAACATGCCATTATTGACTTTTATTATTATTACACACAATTCCATAACTCTCATCAACATATAGCATGTTTTTATCTTTTTGGAGATAGCACAGCGTTATGCTCTGTGGTTTAAACAAGGACACGTTCATTTTATGCAGAGTTTTCAAAAGGTGAGAGGCTAAAATATAGTGACTTAAGGAATTTAACTTCTCTCTTCAACTCCAATGTCTATTACAGTAGGAAACAGGAATTCTGTGGAACCAATTTATAGAGTGTATGGGTGAAGAAGCTATCCTTGTTCATAAAGAATTTCTCTGTGGCAGAATAAATTTCCTCTGTGGCTGATAGAGAGCTATGTTGATTTGCTCAAAGGTATGAAAGAGGGCTGGTACAAAGTATGGTGGAGACAAAAGGAAGACAGGAAAATATGTTCAGGATTTTGTGAAAAATTAGGAGGATCCTCAATTTAAAAAAAAAAAAGGAAAAAAGGATTTAAGGGAAACAGTTACTGGGCTGTCAGACATTTATGATATAAATCAGGAGAGTGGGAAGTAGCAGTTAGGTCGGTTTGGGTGAGAAACTATTTTCCTGGGGTGTACACAGATTCAGAGTTAACTAATGCGTCTACTGATTAAAAGCCTTTGCTAGTCAATGGTGAATTTGCTTCAAGAACTGGAAGCCATGCACTGTGTGGCTGTGGATGTATAAGCAGCACTTCCAGAAAATCAAACCAGTGGGATAGGTTTTTTTTCTCTCTGAATGTTTGTTTTCCGTGTGGCAAGGAGATGTTTTGAGATCTTATTTTCAAAACTATTTAATATGACAGTTGGCTGATCTTAGCGGAAAATTTATATTTTTCCTGAAATGTTTTTTATACCTTCTTTAATTGACTGTTACATACAAGCTAGCAGTCTCCCATTTTATTCCATGCCTTTTTCAGACTGATTCTGCTTCCCTGCCCAAGAAGTCCCGTCTGCCTGTTCCCTTAAAATCATCCAGACCATTAGGAAATGTGCCTTTGAACTGCTGTATGCAGGAGGCAGATTCACATCTACAGGGTCATACCAGGACACCTCGTGAAGGTCTGAAAGCATGTGAAGTACGAAACAAACAACTTAAGTCACAAACAAATGGAGAGTTGTTATCGAATGAGTCTGTAACTGAAAACCTTCAAGAGCAGCCTGCACAGGAAAGCACATCAGTGAGAGGTAAATAAAGAACAGACATAGTGACTTGTAATGCTGCTTGAAATAGTGGCTTCTTTTCTTGTAGTAGAAAGTAAAACCAGATCATTTATACAGATGTACAATGTTGCTTTATCTTGCAATTTGCTTGGGTAGGCAAATATATATAGATCTTGAAAAACACCTTTTTTTTCTTTTATCTTTGCCGCTGGAATGTAAAACAGCTTTGTATGGGGTAGAAAGTGCTTTGTATATGTGGCATAAAGTATATAATAAATGACAGTTTCCCAGGGTGCCCACACATGCACACATATTTGTCAGTGTTTAGGTAAATGAAACATTTCCTTTATATGATGCCAAATGTAAAGAAAACTGTCTGTAATGGAGACAGGAGTGTATAAAAATACAGTATTTGTTTATGCTGCATAAAGAAGTTTTTCCAATATTCCACTGATCAGTCAAATCATCCGTGTCTGTTTCCAGTGTGGCTGGGTTAATTTAAACTCAGTTGTTGACAAAGCATCTGGATCAGCAAAGTAAGACAAATTGTAAGGCAGAGAACAATGGGCATTATATAAAGATTTGGAGTGGTAAAAAAAATAAAAATGCATTTAGCAGTTAGATTAAAACTGAGTAGAGATGTAAAGGATAGGTGGGGGAGAGAGGAGGTGTAAATATAAGAAATAAGATTCAATAAAGAAGCAAGTGAGCCACTGTCAAACGCAGAGGTTGCAGAGGCTTTGTTGCTAATGATAATGTTATTGTGGGAAGGGACAGATATGGCACAACTTTATTGCAAATAGTCAAGTTGATAGGACTATAGCAATTAGTATTGGTAGGTGCAAAATCCATGGAGAATTCTGAGAAGGGAAGTACTGCAGTCCTGTCATTTCCTTTCCACACTGATTTCTTTACCCTGGATAACAGTTGTACTGCACACTTAGCAAATCTGAGACATGCTGCAATGGGAGATTGCGGAAGATTATTTTATGGTCAGTGCTTATATTGAAGAAACTTTTTAGATTTTTTTCTAAGCTTAACATAAAACATTTAAAAATGCACTAAAAATTGATTACCTTTTACATTACAAGGAGGACATGCAAATGTTTATCTTCATTGGTTGGTAGGAAGCCTTTGCAATTCACATTCTTAGTAGTTATCCTTATAATTAGTTCAAGTATTTTAAAAATATGTGCAACACTGTTTCATACTATCAGTTGTGTTTGTATTACATTTTCAACAGTTGTTCTTGCTTAGATGATTCTCCTATTGTAAACTGTCAGAGCCAGGTTTGGCTTTGTGGTTTTTGTTTTCTTTTTTTGTTTGGTTGGTTTTTTGTTGTTTTTGTTTGTTTGTTTTTTGTGTTGTTTTTTTTTTACTAGCCCCACTTGATTTTTTTTTTCACTCCCTTACTGCCTTCTGTTTTACCTTCCTCCACTATTCTCCAGTTGACTCATTGCTCGAACTGGGTAATAGCGAGGTCCAGGTCAAGTTGCATGTTGATCCAGATAGAGGGAAGAAGAATGAATATACGGTGGATGAAAATAAGCAAAACTGTCAAGGTAGAGCATTTATATGGTATAGTATATAAAAAAAGAAAGCTTAAAACTAGTTTCTTCTGAATTGTGCGAAATTATAAATTACTGCAGGTAATTGTCTCTTTTGCCATTATTCATGGGTTTCAAATCTCGTTTTCTTAGCTAGTATGGATTAATTGCTCTAAGATTACAAGTTTATCTTTTAAGGGTTATGCTTTCAGAAGGGCCACAAGGATTTATGAGTCTGGTTTCCAGTAAAAATAATGAGTTGTATGCCTAAATATGATCTCTATTGCTAATGTCCTCACTTCTGAACTCTCCTCTGAATTAAATGTTTGTTACTTAATGCTTCTGCATCTAGTTATGAACTATTAGAATGAAGCAACTGAATGATAGAATTTTGCTTATCTGAATTATTTGAAGGCATTCAACTAGGTTGAAACCTAATGGAATCGTTTAATGAAAATGTAAAAAGGCTTAATACTGTGTATTACGTGTTTCTGCATCATCCATTAGTCTTTTTTGGGGAGGGTTTGAATAACCTGGTTAACACGTTGTGTACAGAGGGTATGGCCAATTTTGTACTCTTTGGTCACATCATTAATTTTATTTGTCTTAAGTAGTTTCATTGAAGCCAGTCAGTTGGTTTGCAGGATTGTGCTCTTTGTGTGCCCTCTGTGTGGACACATATACGCACAGAGTTTATTAGTTCTCCTTTAATTAAAGGACAGTGTTTCATTAAAAACCATAACCAGTATTCTAATCAGAAATATTTCTTCCCTAATGTCTGGTTTTATTTCCTGGTTTTGTTATCTGGAATGTTTGCATGAAATCAGGATTGCAGAGTTTAAGAGTTCTTCTAGTATCTGGGTATTTTTTCCATCTCAGTCTGCAACCTTCTTTGACATCTGTGTTACTGCAGCAACCAACTGGTAGAGAAGGAGGAGAAGCTAATGAACTTAAGTGCTGCATTCCCTTATTTAGTCTGTCTTCTTGAATTCATACATGGGCATTTCATTGGAAGCATTTCTGTCCTGTGATTCTGACACCTTTGGATCGACATACATAATGGGGTGCAGCAATATGTGTACTGTAGAGAACATCATCTAGCCTTTATTTTAAATATGTTGATATCCCTGTATCGCAGCTTCTTTTTTTTTTGGCTTTTAGGTTGTATTTGTTTTCATTCTGTTGTGCTTGACTTGATCCTTCATATACAGCTGCCCCTCCTCCCCGAGATTTTGTACTGATTCAGGGCTTGAACCGGGGCATTCGAATTCTCCATGGAAACCAATTTGAAAGTATTAAGGCCTCTGCAAGATCAATGAATGACTCCCAAAAGGGAGGTCTTAATTTGTAGTGATCTTTTGCAGAACTAATAAAAGGGGAAAATTTAATTTACTGGTAACCAGAAAATGGCCATTTTCTTAGATTCCTACATATAGCCCTCAACGTACACAGAACTTATAAACACAGAATATATGTAGGAATATATAGCTCATTGGTCTGAATCTGGGGTGATTGCATTACTTATGAATGGCAAAGTCAGCTAAGGGATGTGCTGTGCATGCCAAATGAGTGCCAGTAAGACCTTTAACACCAAACATTTTTATGGATTTTGTTTAGAATGCATTTTAAAAAGTTATTAAAGACCCTTTTTCAAATTTTACCATTTTGTTGATAATCATTTTAAAATTCCACTGACTTTACGCTCCAATTGGTTTTGTATAGATTTTTGAAGCGAGGAGAAAACGAGTATTTAATTAGAAGTTTTAGGAAGAACCATTTAAAGTCATACAGTGTACTTTTAAATCTCAGCACCTTATGTTTGAGGTTATCATCTTTGTGGCTGGAAAGGTCTGGGCTTCATTGGTGTCTGATTCGGGACCACATATAGCAAAAGTAGTGTTCAATCATTTGGGAAAAGAAAGCGTGTGTATTTTGAGTATAGTTTATTTGAAAGGTGATAAGGGTTTTGAAATATTTGATGTGCAAGTTGAATTAATGGGCAAATCATAGAAAGAGGTCAAAAGTCCAAAACTAATATTGTATGGTTTGTAATTATTCTGCATTTTTATTCTGTTATTATAGAAGTAAATGAATTCATTCTAGTGCTGTTAAGAACAGAATGTCAGATAAAGAAATATTAATATTCACACGCAAGCCTTCTCTTTTTCAGAAATGCAAAATCATCATAACATTAGCAACGTGAATATCCAGCACTCATTAAAAGAGATAAATGAAGAGTTTTATTCCATGGAACATGAGGCCATTGACTCAGCCACTGCATATTCAGGTTCCAAGTGCCCGCGTTCTCTCAAATTGAGTGTAACAAGTACAGATGCACTTGATGACTGTGAAGTCATAGATGATATAGAAGAATTGAAACAAAGAATTAAGAATATGAAGTCTGAGCTTGAAAAGTACAAAATGTTCGTGTTTAATTTACAGACCTCTGACCAGCTTTTATCGAGTGTTATTTCCAATATAGCTTTGAGCGACACAGCCTTGTCTGTGGAAGGACATGTTACACAAGTGCAAGATACAGCTGAGCAAGAAATCAAAACATCTCCTGGTGTCCATCAGCTGATGGATTATGAGATCCACGCTGAAAATAGGAATGCAGAGTCTTCAAAAGCACCTGATACATGGTCAGGACAAAACCTTAAGGAACTACGATCAGGAAATGAGGCAGAACTTGAAAAAGAGCAAATTGCAAATATGACTCTTGATGAAGTGTATCATCTTCAGGACAAACTGAGAGAAACATCACCATCCAAGTGAGTAAAGCTATTACTGTTTCGGGTTCCTTTTTGTAAACAGCAATACCAAATAACATAGGAAGGGAATATGAAGATAATTTTATTCACATATGATCATGTTGTTATAGTAAAGACTAAATTTCACTAACATTAACATAAAGCAATTGAAACATTTATTTAAAAGATGCCTTGAAGTACAAAACAGTATTTCTCTTACAACAGAACTGCTCCTGATAAGCTCATATCATCCTCTGTAACAATTCTGGGCCAGATACCTGTGTCTCTCCCCACACCTCAGGTCCACAGCATCTTTGCTGCAAGACATCCTCTCTTGAGCAAAGTCAGATCTCCTCAGGTTACTCTGTGAGATGCACTGACTTCTGTAGTCAAAGTATTACAGTTTTCCATCACTCAGTTTTTTTTCGGATGACAAGTATAAGAAAATGGAACATCCCATTTAAGATAGAAGTGTTTCTGTGGGCAATTGGCTGACAGATTCATGCTAGCCTTTCTGTTTGTGTGACCACACTTTATGTATAAAACAAGAAGTTATAATTTATTTTGCAGTTGAGTGCCGTAATGCCTTCCTTTGAAGGCTGTGAAAGTAGATATATACAGAAATTAATAAATGACATTTTATAGCATAAGCTCATAAGCTGGAAAATCATTTATGAGAGGCTGGAAAATATCAGTCTTGGGTTTTGTATGCTAAGACTGGGGGCAGCATTTTGGCAAGCATATATACAAATCACAGATGAGGTCCCATAAGACTAAACCTTTTTTAACTCCTCCCCCCCATTTTTCTCCCCCCTGTAATATCTTTATTGCCCTGAGAGCCTAGAGAATGGCAGGAAGTAGAACAAAGAAAGGTATTGGGCCTGTTTGCTTTCTTTAGAATGCTTGAGTAGAAACATTTGGAGAGACTGAGGAACCACCAACATGGACTATTGTATATCTCTTAGTATTACTGTCATAAAGTACAATCGTGTTACATAGTACATATAAATTTACATACCTTGAAAATGTACCTCATCCATTTTACAAAGGAAGGTCTAACTGTGTAAATTAAGGAATGAGACAGTATGGATCGCTGTGAAGTTTTTATGGCCACTGTCTAGGACAACTGCGTGAGTCACAAGTGACAGACCCAAAATGAGTTATGCATCTCTTCCTATACAAATGACAATAAAAATTCTGTAATAACCCATACCATCGTAGATTTTGTTTGTGCCTTGTATATTGTTTGATTCTCTGCATCTTTTCGGATCCTCTCCCTTTTTCTCTCCACTAATGTACGTTTCCATAGAAAGAAGTGTATCCGTGATACAGACGTTGGCAGTATAAGGGGGATGCCTGTATTTGCAAGTGCAGAATAAATTCAGTTGATCTGGGATGAAATTTATATCCTGGATTGTGGAGTAAAAGAGTTTGGGCACTATAGTGGTTGTCATGGTCATGTCTCTGGTAATAAAATAATAATAATAATATTAAAAATCAATCAAACAAACCATACAGAGACGTGTGGAATTATCAGACTGGGTGAAACCAGCTCAGAAAGTCCAATATTTTGCTTTCAGAAAAGGGGCAGTTCCATGTTCTCTTCCTTACTGAATCAAAAGAAAAAAACAGTCAGGAAGAATATGTGTATTCTTCAGAATTCTTTTAATGTATTCATTCTTATTTACTTTAATTTGGCACCTTCATGCAGACAAACAAGTTCATCATTTTAGTTTCTGCCCATCTTATAAATGAAGCAGTTAAGTGAAGGATAATAACCCACAAGTTATGCTCATAAATACAAAACTTAACAGAGACAATACATTTCTCATCGTGGCTGTAAAAGCATTTTAAAAGAAAATTGAGTCCCATAAAATTATGGCTTAGGAATATAAGTTTAATTCACTTTTTATTTATATTTAAATGTTATTTATGGTCAGAAAATTACTTTAAAGATAATTTCATTTTCTCAGATATGATTCATTAGTTCATTCACAAGCTCGAGAACTCTCCTTTCAACGCCAACAAATTAAAGAGATGCGCAGTGGTTGTATCGCTTACCATCAACATCTGACGAGCCTTATTAAAGCTTTTGAGGAACTGCTTCAAGCCAGTGATGTAGATTATTATGTTGCTGAAGGCTTCCGTGAACAACTGAATCAAAGTGTGCTATTGTTTGAGAAGCTAGAAAGGAAATTCCTGTATGGTAAGTGGCAGTATTTTTGATTATTGTCTGAGATGTATTAACGTTCTCGAAATTTTGAGGTGTTCGTTTTTTTCTTTTTAGTGAAAAGAAAGCCTTACTTCCCCGTTGTTGCTTTTAAGTGATTTATAGGGAGGACTGTCTTGGAAGATAAAGTTTTAGTGCTCCAAGAAGACTTTATTTTACTTTTGTGTTTGTTCTCTGTATTGACACCTTGCATTTTGAGTTGTTTTATCTTGGCACATGAATATTTTAACTGTTCAAAATATAGTGGTTATAGTTTAGTAAAAACGTAGTTACAAGTAGGCTTCGGGATTTTCTATTTCGGGAAACAGCCCAGCTGACTTTGTTGAGCCTAAGCACCAGATATCCCCATTGAAGGGTTCTCATGGGCATGGTTCACAGTTGGTTTTTCACACAATCTATGTTTAACTAAAATGAAAAAATTACAGGTTCCTGAAGTTTTTCCCCTAAAGCGCAGTCACTTACAAGAAGGGTAAATGCAGTGCAGAGATCTGGGCTGTGCTTTTAGAGTGAAAGAAGAAATTATCATAGAGTTGCCCATCCAGGCAGTTTTCTATGACCAGTGCCTTTGAAGAAACTGCACAGAATCCTGTATTGGACAGTTGGAAGATAATACCATGCTGATTCCCATGTTATTGATATTCCTGTAGAAACAACACAAGTTAAATTTTATACATGTATAAAATCATCTGTCACTGGATATGCCAAGAAAAAGAGCCATAGACTTTATGGAGAAACCCACCCAAATTAAAGGAAATGGGAAAATGGTTAGAAGGCAGAGGAGAACAATTCCTTTCAGATTTCGAGTAGCTTATGAATTTAAGACCCTGTGGTATTGCAAATTGGTGTGTATTTGAGGGTTTCTGTAGGGCATAGTAGTAGAACAAGAGCCTCCTGAGCTGGGGTCCTAGGGAAAGTCAACCAGAGAAGTGGTGTTCTGATGTTAGAGAAACCCGAGCGCTGAATGGAGTATATACCCAGGAAAGGACATTCTAACGCGTACCAGTAAGCAAAGCTCTTCTAATTATTGGTGAGAACTGGCTTGTTGTCTGAAAAATGGGAGCTTGCACACCTGAAAATGCTCTTGTCCTTTGACTTTATCCCAGCTCCCCCACCTACTGTTTGTCAAAGCATTAAGTTGGAAAGGCAAAGCCTTAAACATTGAAGAAGTGGGACCATATCAGGAGATGTATTATTCCTAACATTTCTGGTTATTTTCCTGATTCCTGCATCTTGCTACCAAATAGTCTAGCTGGTTAAGAAAAGCATGCTGTCTTTCATAATAGAGAGCTAAAATGCGACCATCTTTTGTAAAATTAGCATCAAAATCAACATTTGTCACCTGAATGAAGAGTATATCATGCTTATTGCCTTCAGTCTGTAGTTTGAAGAAAGTCAGCAGCAAAGCGATGGAAAACGGATGCAAAAATGAGTGAAATTGAGCAAGAAAGACCTTTTCCTGTCATTGCAACTGTTGGTCTTTCTGACCTAAACAACTAACAATTCTTCCACGGATGTCAGCTGCAAAACCGACATCTTCAGCGAAACACTTGAAGTGGCCTGAAATAGGGACCCTGACCCCTGCCTCTTCCTGAAATTGGCTCTAGAAGATCACTTTGTTCAGAAACATTCAGGGCCCAGCCATATGTATGTATTCTGCCTTTCATTAAAGATAGTGGCAGCATGTTGCAGTTTCCACTGCTCATATAAAGGAGTTGTATATGAGAAAAAGGTATTATGGCTAGTGTGTCATACCAGTGTAATAAAAGATTGAGTGTATTCAATGATTTCAGTGGCTACAGAGATTCCTTGCATTACAAATGAGAAGACTGTGTAGTGAATAAACATTAAGTGCCTTTGAAAAAAGAACCCCAAACCAGCAGATGGTATCCTATATACTATGAAAAGTCACTGACAACCGAGACAGTTCAATATATCTAACACAATGGTGTTGCATTGAATCACACATTAAAATAAAATTATGTTTGTAGGGTTATAAAGAACATCCAGCGTACTAAGAATTGACTGTAAAGAAAAAGCATAAACAACCGTCTGTCTCTGCATTTACATCCTGACCTTCAGTTCATTCCCTTGAAATTTCAGTTGTGCAACTCTTGCCTGCCACTTTTGCTTAATTGCACAAAAATTTTCAAAAATGGGGAGCGAAGGTGACACCACGCAACTCTTTCCTTCTTAAATTAGTGTCTGAGTCCAGGTCTCTTGCACTGAACTGTGCTTGTGCTCACACGCTGTACCACTGAGAATATTGCAGGCAAAATCCGGCGTATGCTCCTGTATTAAGGATAACTGGTTAGCCTGACTTGGGGTGGACAACATCCAGGCGAGATGGAATTGCTTTTGTGTAATTTTTATTGAAGAAGTAATGGCATGTACTCATAACCCTTTTGCCATATAGCACAATATTTTACATCTGTATGCTAACTAAAACACCAAGGCTGTAAAATCTGCCTCCTGTGGTACCTAGTAATTTTTTTTGAAAGCCGGAGAATGCTATTGCTTTGTTGCTGGGCTATAAATAGTTTTGCTCATGTGCAGCATTTGACATTAATACACAGAGTGTTGAGTATCTGTTGACTTCTCTAATTTCTCATTAATTTACCATTCTGTATTTAATTAGTTTAAGATGGAGGGGGAAAAAAGTATAATTCTCAATATCTGGTTTTAATTAGATATTTCTGTTTTGCAGGAGGATCAATAGGTACAGAAGTTACTATACTTTATGAATTAGCTCAAAGGTAAGAGTGCAACTGAATGTTTATCAAACACACGGTTGTTTGATAAGTTCATAAGGGTTGCTCCATATTTTGTAGCATAACTTCCACTGGTTTGCTTTTTCGGAGGGCTTTGCTTATGCAGCCTGTTTCATCAATATCCATTTTGTTAATAAAATACCCATAGAAAACAAAGTAAGGCTTTTTTCCCCACTTCTCAGCAAACAACTGAGATATGAGAGGAAGCATCATGTTACCAGGATTGTTCCTTTCATGAACAAACAAAACATGTGCCATAATGCACTGGTGTGTTGTTCAGATATTACCCTAATTGCAGCTTCTAGCAGGGATAGTCAGCTACCTTTCTGTTTCCGTGACCTTGGGGCTGGCTCAGGATCACTGAAGTACAATGCTGTTGAACTTCATTCTCAAAACACGCTTATGCTGAAGGTGAAGAGAGCAGGTGTTGTTATGCTGCATATGTTGGTTTTATGCCAGCCTGGGATTCTTCTGTGCTGCGGAAATCCTCAGCTGCCTGTTCAAGGCAGCTTGAGGTCCCCTTAACGCGAAGGTGACTGCCTAGCGCTGGAACCTGAACACTAGGCTGGCGGTCCATTGATTATTCCTGCTGACTTCAGCGAGGTCGAAATTTCAGTCTTGATGTATACTTCTGATGTGCAGTGGTTTGTCATGTTCTGTCACATAAATTCACTTGCTTTACCTGTGTCCTGTAAGTTTGACACTGCGCGCTCTGTTCATGCTTCCGAAGTAATAAAATAATTCTTAAATTTTAAAATGTTTTGTTTGGCACAAAAGGGATAACGAGAAGAACGCCACGATGTACCAGCAACTGAAGGATGAATCACCTGTACCATCTGCTCTTCATAGCTTGTCTGACTTTGATTTGTCAGAGAAGTCGTCTCTTGGATCACCTGAGCACAGGCATGACCTAGAAGGGCAGCATGGCACACTGGCGCTTCTGCCAAACAAGATTCCCCCAGGTAATTTTTTTCCCACTGAAGATTCGCTAGATATTGGGAAAATGTGATAAATAAGACACAAGGGAACTAATTAAGAAATAATGAAGAATGTTTGTCTGCTACAGCTTTCCAATATCTTGCATAATCATTGCAATTTCGGTAATAAGGCATACAGAGATGACAACGATTTGAAATACCTCCTATTTGAAAGAAAATTAACTATGATATTTTGTGTCTTTGTTGTTTTAGACTATCATTTTTACAGTACTCCAGATGGTTTTTAAATAGACAAGTTATAAGGGGAAAATAGACAATTGTCAAGAGATTATTACATTGATAAAGAGAGATTTTCTAATTTTATAAAAGCCAGTGTTGTGTTTCCTTGAGAATTGTAAGTGCTGCATAATTAATAAGTGGTGTCATGTTTGACCTGGATAGTTTCACTAAGCACAAGTGACGCTTGCAGTAGTTTGTTATAGGCAGCGATGAAAATTTAATAGCTGAGATAGCACGTACTGTTCAGGAGAAAAATATTGCAGAGTAAACCAGGAGTGTATGACATGGATAAACTGACAAATAAGACAGTGACAGTTAGAACAGATAAGTTCCTGAGTAAAGCTGAAACTTACAGCCAATGGAAGAAAAATTGTAGAACGGCAAAGCAAGAAGGAAAAGGTACGGTAATGAAACTTGATAGAACAGATTTATTTATTACGTTATGCATTGTGTAAGTCAAAGTCAAATTTATATCTGAGTTACTCTGGTAAGCTTCCTATTGTTAAAAGGAAAAATGTATGCTATTGGTGTGTCGAGCCTGAATGTGAAGCTGCATTGCAGAACTTTGGATTAATTTCCCAGTATGGGGAACGTTTTAACTAGACAAAATTGTTATCTACTATGGTTTTTGTAGGAAGAAGGAATTTAAAGAACCTTAAAACTGGACCATTGTTTAGGTTAAAATGTAGAGTAGGAGTTTTCACTAAATGTGCAGTTTGGGGACTATATGGTAAACGACTGTTGTGGAGTCAGATGTTTAATGCCTGCCATTTTGAACAGCTCTGTATCATTTTTTAGTATTAACACACATTAGATTTGACAGGAGTACATGGTGTAAAGGAATACAATCATTTAAATAAGAAGTGGTGTCTTGGTTTATTCAGAGTTATTAATGGAGCATCTGCAGGAAATCCGAATCCTGAGACAACGTTTAGAATACTCCATAAAAACTAATGAGAGACTGAGGAAGCAGCTTGAGAGACAAGTAACAGACAAGGAACTAGATGAAGGTAAGAATTTATTTCATGACAAATTAAATCCACCTTTCCTGCTTAAAGCCTGAGGGATCAAATGCGGCTGGAAATGTTTTGTGTGCTTTTTTGAATAAACCCCACCCCTCTACAGTTGGAAAATGATGTGCCTTTCTCTGAATACTGCTGCATCTTGAGCACCGTCAGCAGACACGGCTTTTCCATGCTTGTAGAGTGGCATAAATACAGATCTACTGTGCCTCTTCCTCTATGGCTTGAAGTGTACCCAGTACTGATGCACAAATCTTTTACGGGATACAGGTATACCACGCACCCTCAAACCTACAATTGCACATATCACTAAGAGGACTACCAGGTAGTTTTATGACAGTTGACGATGCTGTGGTTGAATTTCATATAGAGTATTGAAAAACCCTTCTAGTTCTGTTTTCAGCAAACAGCCTGCTTTTTTGTGCCTTTGGGATATCATTATTGTTGTAATGGTCTTGGAATTTAGGATGTCAGCCTCTTAATTCTCTGCCACGTCCAGCCAGGGGCAGTTGCAGGAGAGGAAACCTATTTTATCAACATGATTTCACTGAGGCCTGGGCCCAGTAGGAATAGAGGAGGAGGTGCTTTGCTCTAAATTACATCGCTGCCATTGATCCAAAGTAGGAATTCTGTGGAATTAGCTTGCCTACGCCGTGTATACCTGGGGTGGTCAGTACAGCACCACTGCTAACGCGACTGGTGGAGCCACCTTCTCTGGTATTTTCTGACTGCTTTAATGCCAGCTTGTGTTTACATACAGGGACAAAATATCTGTAAGACAGAGTCTAGGCCGTGGCGTTCAGCTTGTCATTTGCATTGATTAGTGTGATGTGTTCTACACAAAATGACATCGTGAGTTTTTAATGAGAAATACCTGACAGAAACTGATGGACATTTTAACATAGAGCTGTTTTTCATTCCAAACTAATATAAAGCAGTGGATGAAAAATACTAAAAATAGGTATGCAAATTCAGAGTCACAGCTCTCTGTTGCTAGTGTTCAGCATCTTTGAAAGCAAAGCTCTGTAGTGCGTTTAAAACTTCTCACAAGAGGGTAGCCAGGCTTTCACTAAGGATGCTGTTGTAGCACCTTCTCAAGCACACCGTACCAGGCATACTTTCCTACATTTTACTCTGTTCTTCTCTCCTTCCCACATTACCCCCCTTCGGACAATTGATTAATATGCAATATTACTCAGAGTGGAAGCAGGCAATAAATACGTACATGCTTTCCTTTTACTCAGTTTCACTAATATTGACATTAGATTCATTATGTTTTACATCATCCCCATGATCCATTTCTGCTGTTGTTTAAATGGAGACTACCTGCAAATGGCAGCTTGCTTTCAGGAATAATTTACAGTGATGGAAAGCTGTATAAAAAGCATCCATTTCATTCATGAAGTATTTACGCTGCTGGAAAGGCATACTGTTCTCGTGAAATAACCACACTGAAACACTTCCAACTCTTTTACAGCTTCATAAAGATTCTGGCAAGGGCATCCATTAATGCAGTGAAAGTATATTTTCTTTATAAACTGTCTTATGCCTTCCATCTGTCTTCTTGTTGCCTTAGTGCATCTACCAATGCATGGAGGAGAAATTTGGAAAAGAAAGGAAAAAAGCAACTACCTGTTAGAACAGCTCCTTTTTGTTATTATGTTCTTTCAGTGTTTCCTGTTTCTCTCCGTTTTGAAGATCTCTTTCATTTTATCAGATATGTGTATTCTGTCTTCTACTAATGGTGCTACTTTTTTTCCTAATAGATGGGCTTTTTTTGACTTTCAGTGTAAGAAGTTCCTAAGTGAAGTTGAAACAGATTTTAGGTTTGAGACGTAATAATTTAAAACAATTTTTTTTACTTTTAACTTAATATCCTTCGTTTTTTTTCCTTTAAAAAACAAAATCAAGTTGTAACATACTTAATTGTTGACGTGAGCCTGTTCAATTCATGTGATACTGAGTTGTTTGTGCAACCAAAGTTAGTGCATAGAATTATTCTTGTCTGATAAATATTATATGGATGTATGTACACACATCTGTCTGCTATTTTTGCCATGGTATTTTTAATATTTAGATTCTCTAAGTATTTAAATGCCTCTGGGCTTCTAGTATTCTATAAATGACTCAAGTGCTGGTAATGACTACATCGTTACTGTAGAGCTGAGGTTTGCAGTGCAACTAGAACTAAAATAATTGCTTCAATCATTTCAAATGTTAGGCTTCAAAATAAAATCAAAGGTTTAATTTTGAGTTTCCTAGGTTTCAAATGTTAGTAATGGCAGTTAACATTAAAAGGGGGTTTTGTTTGCTTTTTTTAACC
Organism: Ibidorhyncha struthersii; assembly: GCA_013398815.1. Lineage (NCBI taxonomy): Eukaryota > Metazoa > Chordata > Aves > Charadriiformes > Charadriidae > Ibidorhyncha > Ibidorhyncha struthersii. The sequence goes on along the minus strand of VZSZ01011807.1, from coordinate 1,165,113 downwards.
CATGAGTAACTAATGTATCTATTCGGACTTACGTGCAGCTTTAACATGCCTTTATTTTGCTTTACCTGGGAATGAATGTTTCCTTCCTCTTTGCTGTGATTTTCAATAGCGCTTGTCTTTCAGTCAGTGTTTCCTTTGAAACCTTCAATGTATGCTTCCTTAGCACTCACTTTTTCAGCGCCAAACACAATGAAAACTCAAGTGTATTGCAATTGTAGGCCCTGATGCTCCACTTTACTCTGGTCGGATGGACCTTTGCATCTATGGAGAGCATAATTGATGTCAGCAGGGCTCTGCACAGAAGTAGTAGTCTCCGTAGTGGGTCAAATTGCAGGATTGTCGCCTTATTACCACTGGCTCTACATTATCCCTTATTATGTAAGATAACTAACAGCTATATTCTAAAGCCTTTCACTAGGACTGTGATAGCATAACTTTTCAAATAGGATAAAGCTGGGTGATGGGCAATAAATTAAATTAGAATCAAGATGAGACCATCAAGCCTTGCCACTTGAAGTTGAATTGCTTTGTTAAAATCTGAAAGGAAAAAGCCTTTTGAGTTCACATAGCTACCTCAACTCTTTAACATATAGATAGTAAAATGCCATTAGTGCCAGGCTTCTAGAGCTTTTGAGTCTTTCAGTAACGACAAGAGGTGCATATCATGGCACACTACATCCCAGTTAGGTAGTGGGTAAAAGCTTCAATTGGGATTACAATAAAATGAGATTACTCAGAGGAAGTGCAGCACATCAAATTGAATTGAACTGCCAGAGCTGAAAGGCATCCTCCTCATACATTCAGCTAATTTTTTTGCCACCTGGTTATTTCTCTATTAACCAAATAGTTGACACTCCTGTAGTTATCTCAAGCTTTAAAGCGTAGGAGATACTGGGATAACCAATCAACTGAAAAATACTTTTAATAGTAATGTTAATTCCAGTGGGTCCTGAAGTGTTTTACTGACTATAAACAGGTTATAAAGGGCAATAACAATTACTTGACTTGCATTTCAGAGGCAGCCACCTTGAGAGTAGAACGAGGCACTTTTCAGACTGTACTGTAACATTACACATCGCTGTGGGATGAGTAGTGTCAATACAGTACATTACGAGGGTTACCTAGGCTGGAATTTGACTGACTGGATACACTATTTAACACTTACATTCATATGACTGGCACAATAAGGTTCTCAGAGTAGGGTTCATCACCCTTAAGTTCCTAAAAGTGAGACATCTAAACCTGTGCTGGTTACCCAGAGCATCTCGTGGAGGCACTGGAGAGAAATATGTCTCTTTGGAGGAGACGGCATCTCATCCTCAGGGGTGCACAAAGGATACATCAGGTGAGTCACTCTCTGGAGGTGCCTATTGCTCCCCATGACTATTGATGGTTGATCAGCATTGGCTCAGTTATCTAAATTTCAGACACACGAATGTAAGAGGGATGAATCTTCATCCCTGTGATCATGAATGGGTTCTCAGTGTGTAATCAGAGGCAAAGACAGTGACTCCAGCCTTATGCTCTAGACTAGCGTGGTAACAAATGTATTACCAGGGTATTTGTTTTATTCCCTGGATTAACCACCGCGGGTTAGTTGGTAGAATCTAGTGCTCCTCTGCAGTGGTGTCTTTAAATACAACAGAGCAGGAGAGTTTGCATTATTTTCAAAGAATCGAAATGTCACAAAATACTCCTGCATTTTGTCCTGTTGGAATTTTAGCTGATAGGTAAAGACTGCCAGGGATAATTTTGCAATTTTGGTGACGGTTGCCCAGCAATGAGAGGTACTTGTGATGCAGGGCTTTGGATTACTTGGCATGAACCTGAACTGCCTTTTAGTCTGTAGGGATAACCTTCAAAATATATAGGGGAGAAATATCTTTCATAACGTGTTTTTCTGCAATTTTTTAAATTGTTCTTGTCTGGAAAGTTTAATCTTTAATGACCTAGAGATGACTCATAAATCATCTTTTATGTATATATTTATAGGTTCTGCAAACATTTTTATCCATGGCTCAGAGCAGCATAATTCCCTGACTTCTGAAATACATTTCCTGAGGAAGCAAAATCAAGTTCTGAATGCAATGCTAGCAAAAGGATCCAGAGGTAAAAATGTAAAACTGTGCTTTACAGGAGTAGACTGTGACTCATTTCAGTTCAGAAAACAATAAAATATTAACAGTCCATTCGTTGAACTGACTTAACCATTCTTCCCATCCCTGAAATTCCATGCTCAACCATAAGCATTGAAACTGAGGCTAACAGTTATAAAGGAGTAGTGGTAATGCTCCTTCTTTCTGTTTATTTGTAGCAGTTTCCGTTTGATATTCACTTTCATTTCTCCATTCTTCTTTTTGCATTCCATTCTTTTTATACATTCTGTATCTTTTTCTACCCGTGCCTTTTATTACCATTCTCTTGCCCTTTTTTCCCCGTGCTTCCATTCTGAAGCTCTCAAATAAATAAATAAATAAATAAATAAATAAATAACTCATAGAATATCATTCTTGCTGCAAATGAAACCATTCAGTACAGAGCAGTTGAGAAGGTTCAGAAGTCTACTGCAGAGGGTTGACTGGGCAGGCCAGCTCATCTTCTGTTTGGAAACACTTTAGAAGAGAACAGAAAGTTGGTTCTGGAAGTATTTGTGATCACTGAGATTAATTTTAAACTTTCCTCATTTCCACACCTGTGAAGAGAGAATGTTAGAAGTCTTTCCTCTTCCCCCAAGAAAACCAAGAGCTGACCAAATAGGTTTATAAAAGCAGCTTAAGCCACAATTATAAATCTCCATACTTTCAGACTGTCTGTATAAAAACACTGATGCTTCTTCCAGAGTCACGTATTCTGTCACCCATTTTAGTGCCTCTTGGTGCTTATCAGTTTGTTCAGGTTCTACATTTTTAATTAATATATTCCCACTTTTGTTTGTTTCCACATTTGACAATATGATCTGATATCGGAGTTTCTTTTCTATAAGAACCCTGATGAGCATTTTCACCCTTGTGTTTTAAAATAATATCAGTATCTCTGGAGTTCGTGATCTTCCTTTCCTTTTATTCCTGGATGCATGAGAGAAAGAAAAGTCTCTTAGATACCTTCTGCATGTTTTGGTCTCAGGTGTTTTCTGTCTATGGTCTTAGTTTAGCCGTTCAGTAGAGAAAGGCTGGTGATGTGCATTTGTAACAGCACGTGGGAATTACTGTTTTCATACGCTTTCAGCAAGAGTACTGAAGATGAGAAAATGATTTTCTAACCGTTGGAAGATGGAATGATTCTTCCCTGCTGTTTCTTTGCCAAGGTTACCTCCTCCTTTTACAATGCTAAATGTAGGCTCACAACAAACTTGGGGTCCCCATAAGCCCCTCTGATTGCAGCTGTCTTAAAATGCTCGGTTGCCCCTATCAGCAATTCTTTGTCACAGAACCAGTTTGGGGAAATAGCTTGTGCCAAGGAAAGGAGGACTGCAATGATGCATTTGGTGGATGAATAGAGCTGGGAAGGAGAAGGCAGAAGGATTTCTGTGAGACAAAGAGGAGCGTGGGTGCAACATGCCCTAGAACAATCCTGCCGCATTCTTTTCTTCCTTGACTTCTCATCAACTCCATGATTTTGTGAGAATTGGCAGAATTCATGTGCTTGCTTTGGGGCCCTGCTGACACTGGTTGTTGAATACTGTCCTTCTGACCAAATTCCAAGAGGTGTTGGGTACATTGAGCATGTAAGGCTGTCCACACGTTTTCACTGAGCCTTGTGAGTCCTGGGGGTTAGATGTTACGTGTTACAGAAAATGCATCTAGCAAAAGTCATTAGAAAATTGAAGTACTGAAGTTCTAAAACTCACAGGAGCAGCTGTTATTTTCTGACAGTCTCTGAAAAAGCTGGTTTTGTTAAAAAGCATAGCTTTAGTGGGTTGTGGACATTGCAAATACCTTGTGTTTCTTCTTGTTTCAGATAAACAAAAGGAAAATGAAAAGTTAAGAGAATCTCTTTCTAAAAAGAATGCAATCATTGAGCATCTTCATGAGGATTATGAATGCATCAAGAAAGAAAATGAAAGGTTGCAAAAACAAATTGGCCAAAAGGAGGATGAAACCAGATATCTAACATGTCAAATTTACAGCAGTCGTAATGAATTAAACAGGTATCGATTCTGTCCACGTTTAGGCATTCATTTAGAGAAGAAAATTGTCAATGTGACAAGCATGTGTTTAGCCATAGACATTAACATTAATGAGGTGGAAGGGAAGAATTACGGAGGAAAGGGGGGTGGATTTTAGATTTTGAAACAAAATGTAAGAATTTAACTTTTAACCATTTATTGCGACTTGACAGGTTGCAAACAGAAATTAATATAAAGCAACATCAGATCTCTGAGAATGAGAAGTTACTGCAGTCACTCCGAACTGAGATCAAGGTTTATGAAAAGTTGGAAGAAGCAAGAGGGAAGAGGACAGGTATAAATGCACAATTATTTCTGTACCCTTAGCCTTTGCAACTCTGCCCTCTCTGAATATGATCTTGTCAAAGAACAGCAGGCTAGGTCACTGTTTCTTTGTTTCTACTTGTGTCTGCTATACAAAGTAGAACTGACAACTTGATGGTAAAATACTGCTTTTTACTTAGGAGTGTGGCTGCGAGGTTGAGATGTGTGATATGTTCTGCCCTGGTGAGGCCGCATCTGGAATACTGCGTCCAGTTCTGGGCTCCCCAGTTCAAGAAGGACAGGGATCTGCTGGAGAGGGTCCAGCAAAGGGCTACAAAGATGATTAGGGGATTGGAACATCTTTCATATGAGGAGAGGCTGAGGGATTTGGGTCTCTTTAGTCTGGAGAAAAGAAGATTGAGGGGGGATCTTGTTAATGCTTTCAAATACCTGAAGGGAGGATGCCAGGGGGATGGGAGCAGTCTTTTTTCAGTGGTGCCCATTGATAGGATGAGGGGTAATGGGCACAAGCTTGAACATAGGAAGTTCCATCTTAACATGAGGAGGAACTTCTTTACTTTGAGGGTGGTGGAGCACTGGAACAGGCTGCCCAGGAGAGGTTGTGGAGTCTCCCACTCTGGAGACATTCAAAACCTGCCTGCACGCTGTCCTGTGCAACCTGTTGTAGGTGACCCTGCTCTGGCAGGGGGTTGGACTAGATGATCTCCAGAGGTCCCTTCCAACCCTGACCATTCTGTGATTCTGTGAGTAGGCACACCCAAGTTTCCCTTATCTTTTTAGTTAAGCTAAAAACAAATATTGACGATACAGTGGTTCAGGCTGGATAAGCTTCATGGGGATCTTGGATATTTACTTGTCATCTAAATACATGCTGCGGCATCCTCGTAGGTAGTGCTTACTCAGGTAGCTTGTGCTTTCTCTTGTCTGAATAGGAGGGTAGTGTCTTCTCCCTAGGGCTGGGGAGAAGTGCTGGCACTGCTTTCCGAATGAGACATTTAATAATTTCCTGTCTGCTTTTCTGTCACTAAAGGTGAGGTGTAGGAACAAGACTTCCATGAGTTTTTCCTACCCCTTTTTAAGGAAGCTATACCACCATGTCGCTGTTGTTATGGTTAGGTAAAAAAGTGGAATGTTGTTCATTGCTGCATGGTCGTTACAGGAGCCAGCAAACTTCCCATTGGAAGTTCTTGTAAAAGCTGATTTTTTTTTCTTCCTGCTACTTTAAGTAATACGCCCTGCCGTCTCTATATTTCATGCCTGGCTGCAGCAGAAGAGCCCTGTTGGCATAAGGCTTTAAGCCAAAGTTGGTTCAGGGATGAAGTCAGTCTCCTTGTAGAACTGGTAATGTAATTAGAGAGTAGCAGCACCCTCCTCGTGCAGTTGAGCTCCCTCCCACTGTCAGGAGAACAGTTTGGTTTCAGCATGAAAGAATACAGGGAATTGTTTGTGTACTGACCTCCTTCTATGAAAAGACGAACACAGCCCTTGCTTCTTTTCAGGTTCAGATTTGTTCCTCTGGTTGCCAGGTGATCACTATTTTCTTTTTTCTTCTGCGTATAAAATTAAACTTCCAATTCTACTCCTTCCCTCCTCCGCACTCCGAGATTACCCATTCCTTTTTCTTTCCACAGAGTGTCCATTAATGCACTTCAAATTTTGTAAATCCTCTTCATTCTCTTTTTATTATATTTTTTTACTTTTGGCATGAGATTTATTAGCTCTTATGGACAAAGTGAAAAATAATTTTCGACTCTTTAAATCTTTCAAGGGTAGAAGCAATTAAGACATGCTTTTTTGTCAAACCATTATCTTAATGCTGTTTGTAGTTAATTCTTAATATTGATGATAAAGCTGTCTATAATTTACTTGCTCAGCATTCTGATAATGGCTAATATTATTTTAATTGTTAAAGATGTTAAGTGTTTCTTTTGAAATTGTCTTAGATCCCAGATGTGATGCATCAGAAGAATTCCGGAAAGATCAGAATAATCCACTTGACTTACACGAACTATTGACTGAAATACAAAGTTTGCGAGTGCAGCTTGAAAGAAGCATAGAGACAAACAAGTCTTTGCATGAAAAATTAGAGGAACAGCTTTCAAAAGAAAAAAGAGAGGAAGTGGGATCAGTGTCAGCTGTGAATATCAACTATCTTTTCAAACAAGAATCTCAGCGTTATGCAGGAATGAATGGTACTGTGCCATACATGCTTTTGTTATTCTGTAGAACCTGTGCCGTGTTCTTTAAAGATGCTCTTAAAGCCTTATACAACATCAGCTGTATGTTTGGGAGCTGCCCATCAGCCTTTCAGCTCCCTTTCCTGTTAGAGCCATTAGTGCATGGGGAGGTGAAATGCATGCTCTGCTGTCTTATAGCCTCCAACTGTCACTTCCTTTTCATTCAAGAACAGCATTTGCAGACAGTCTCTGGGATGGAAGAATTGCCTACATTAAATTGCCATAAATTTTGCTTACCTGGGGTTCTTTTTTTAATGCCGAGCTCTATAGCATTTGCTAAGGGTGAGTACGTATTACTCAAGTATGATCAATAAGTGCACTGAATGGTCTCTGTATAAATCAGTTGTCCCCTTTTTGCCCTTGAGGAATACTCTACCTTTATTTCAATCACTGTTAAGTGATACTGTGTTAGCAAATCAGGGAAAATGTAGTGTTTACACTCAGGGTTAGATTATTGTCCGATTATAGATGCACATGGGATAGAGAGGGCACAAGAATGTTCTTCCTTGCTGCTAAAGCACTCTGCATAGTAACAGCTTTCCGTACTTGCAGCACAAAGCCACCTCTTCTACTGCCTATACAGGTATGCACCGTGTTATGGGAACCAATAACAATGGGGCTTTTTGGGTCCGTACACTTCATCTGAACATGCATACACATAATCTTATGGTGCATGATCTTATGCACCACACAGAGCAAGCAGCGCCAGCCAGAGGATTAGTTTGAGAGCTTGTGAGGCACAACAGGGGTTTTTACCACCTTACTGCTTTTGTGGTTCCATCATGTCTAGTCAGAATCATACTTCAGACGAAATACATAATGAGCATAATTCTATACTACTCTGTACAAGTAAGAGAGGTGCGGAATGTAGCAAATATCATTTATGAGTTGCTACCATTCTCTGTGTACTTTATACTTGAACACTAAATTACAGTCGTGTAACCACGGGAATGGTTCCTTAGGGCCAGTCATGATGAAATCGGTGTGGAACAGCTATTGTGGGGAACCTGTACCACCAGTATCCCCAGATTGCATTTGTTCCTGATTAGTTTCTAGGTAGAATCCTGGATATTGCTTTTGACCTGCATCAGGTAGAGCAGATAGGAGCTGGAGAAGCTCGTTATTTCTTTGAGAAAATAGCGAATAGATTTATAATAACTTGGTTTGATGTGGACCAGAGAGACTCCTTGGAATGTCAACAGCTGAATTTGTTAGCTTTTCTAGATGTGCTGTGATTAGTCTTTACTCAGAGGTACTTAGGGAATTTGGAAGGTCTGAAGAAGGGGGGATATAAGGTACGATCTTAAGTATGGTATAGTTGTGGAGAGTGTCATACTTTTTGCGGAGTTAATGGGAAGCTTACATTTGTTGATTAAAATATCTTCATCAGGGTGTATTTTAGATTTTTTGACCATTACTTGATTTCAGGGCATATCTAGAACTAAATATGCTAAAAAGATTAGTGTAGGTAAATACTGGAAGATACATGGCATGGTGCTAGAAAATGAGCTGTGTTACCCTGCTTCCTGAGTCCAAGTGCAGCATCAGGATAAAAAAAAAGGAACAGAAGTAGAGCTAGGAAGATTTTTTAATGCATGTTAACTTCTATTGATATACTCTTCCTTGTCTTGTTTTTCTGTATAGAAAATCTTTGCAAATGCCCTGCTACCAGCAGAAACATTTGTGAGCTGCAGAAACACGGACATCGCATTTCACTAGAGAAAACAGGTACATCAGAAAGTATCTCAAATGTGCGTGTTACCGGTATCCCAGACTTGCTGCTTAAGAGAAGTCTAGTGTCAGTTAGTTCTATATGTAAGGATAAAAAGACCTAAACACTTTTTCTGTCCCAGGTACGCACTCAGCCTCTAAAGACGATGTAGACAGCACTTCACACTGCAGTAGCACTTCATCTTCCAGTACGGCCTGTACCCCTCGTCTTGTGCCTGGACATCGCATGTGGGCAGACAAAAATGGGCGCCACGTTCTTGGCTTGATAGAGGACTATAATGCTCTGCGGAAGCAGATTTCAGAAGGGCAACAGGTTTTAGCAGAAATGGAGATTTCTTTAAGAGAGGTCTCTGGTACGAAACTGCAGGAGCCTGGAATAAAGGTAAACAGTGAATTAGAGGATGGTGAATTTTACCTAGATGTGCTAAATGTATAGGTTACAACAACAAAGAACTAGGTTAATGGTGCAGCAGGCACCATTAACTGAATAACTCTGCAGGACGCCTCAACCTTGACAGTCCAAGTCTCATCTAGATACAGGCACCTATTTGTGATTCTGGGTTAACGAGGCTACAGATAAAATAGTTAATTCTTTAGTAAGCAATCTCACTTGTATTTGCAACTTGAAATGAGGTGAAGCTACTTATTTTTAGTATGGAAATTGGCGATTGTTACTCTGGAAATGATAAAAAAGCCAAACAAAAACAAAACCAAAAAACCCCAGATAAAACTCTAAAATGCTTTAGAAAGTGCTTAAACTAGGGCTATATATGATATATATATATATGATACCAGTAACCTAAGGATAAAAATAATTCAGGAGATTTTCTTGTAATGAAGACTTGGGATAAACCCAGGAAATATGAGACAGTAAAAAGAAACCTGATATACAGCTGATAAATTTCCTCACTTACTTTTATTCAGCCCTTTAGTAACCCCAGGTGATAACTGTACATTAATGATTGATGTATGCTAATGAAGATCATTTCATATTATGGAAGCTTTTTAGTATTTTTCCACTTCCTGGTATCAATTGATCACTTTAGCAATATCAGTAGCTAGTCTAGAAACTTGAATATCTCATTAATGATCAAATATTGTCTTCTAAGACATAGCGTATCATCCTTTCTGCATCATGTGTGACACAGTGATATCAAGTCATGGTGCTCTTGCTGTAGTGTTAAAACATATTAATTCTTAAACCAGTAAAATATTTGCCTTGGATTGAATAATGTCAATCCTTTTCCTCTAGAATCAGGAGAACAACTAGCATTTACTTATGCTGTTGTTTTCTGGATATGGTTAATGATAGCATATTTGGGGTGGATTGAATAAGATAAATCTACCTACAAGCTTCAACAAAAGGCAAGGAATAATCTGTACACGTTTGTGGCAGGAACAAAGAAACTTAAACCACAACAGGAAAGGCATGGATCAGGCATTTAAAACAACACGCCAGTGGTAAAAACGGTGAAACGCTGCAGTGGAGGCTGCTCAGAGACACTGTTACTGGAGGCATTTTTAAGAACAGACTACATGAATGTTTGAAAAATTACATGTAATGCTGTCCTGCCTTGGAGTGGGAAAGTAAACTAAATGACTAATGAAGGTCCTTTTCACACCTATGGTTTTATGCTAATATAAATGTTGTAAAAAACATGCTCATTGCTCTTCAAAAACCGGAAGGTCTTAACTGCATGGATAAATTTGCGCTACTTATTTTTCTAGTTATAATTAGTAAAGCTATTGAAGATGCAGTCTTCAACAATTCTGAAATTCTTTTTGTGGTATCACATGTGTGCTCACACAGTAAAATGATGTCTGAATGACACTTGAGACTCTCTGAAGTATCATATATTTTCAAATGACCTAGTTAAGATACTGATAATGACTGAAAAAGTAATCTCTCTAAGTTTTTAACTTGTTTTGTTGGTGTAAAGATAAAAGCAGCAAGTTTCACATTTTGCAGTTTCCTATCAAGCTTTACATCACTGAAGTTTCAAACTATTTAGCAAATGGGATATTTTATGTGACAGGAGGATTCTGGTTAGATAACAATGCTAAATAAGTATTCAAATTATATGCTGCATGGGGCAGGAACAGTGAATGCTTTTCTTTCATTATCCTTCCCCCTTTTGTATCACCATTCCTTTGGTAATTCATTTGCTCCCCCTGCATTCTTTCCCTCCTTTATTTCACATTTATGCAATTTCTTCAATTTGGTTTTCTCATCTGTCAGCAGAGGAAAACATTTTATGTGTGTCCTGATAGTTATTTTAGCATTAAATGGAACAGTTTAAAGGGTCTGCTAAGGAAGAAACATCTATATTGCTTAAATTGATGTCTGTAATCATTTGACTTCCAAATAACGTGACACGAAATGCAAATGGAGAAAGAAGAGAGTTGCCAACTATTACCATGTGGTGCAGCAAATCTAGTAAATATAATCTATTATTAATCATGGTTATTGATTAGGATAAATCCCCTCCCTCCCTGAAATTCTCAGATAATGCATAATTCAGCAGTCTTTGTAAACCAACAAATTAGCTTTTGTGGTACACAATAGCTGTGTACATCATCTTAAATACAAAATCATACCAACTGGATGTAAACCATTCATTAAGATTACATTTTCATAATGTTTTAAGCATAAAATATAATATGTCTGTAATCCTACGGTATAGGTACCAGACCAGGCATCGCTGTGTAGCTTTTCTGCAAATACTCACACAGTACAGCAGATTTTAGAAGAGGCTGCACGTTTACTGAAACTTCTCTGGAGAGTTTCTCTTCCACTGAAGGCTGTACACGGTACTACTCATGGCACTCAGGTACTACTATGTTTCATTCTGTGTTTTTTTTTTTCTTGTGGGTTTTTTTAAGTGTTGTAATGTGTCAAGGAAGATGCACCTATTAGGAACATGTCATTTGGGAAAATGTTTTGAAAATCGTGAACCCAGGATACCCAGTCTCTGGACACATGGGGTTTAGTTAGCTCTCATCACTGAAGGCTAAGGCTGAATGTGTGCTGGCTTCCTATCCTGATTACATTGTATACCGAGGTGTTTTATTTACAAAATACTTTATCTTAAAGACGTAATCTGTAACCTTGTTCCATGATATTCAGGAAACCTAGGCAGGTGGCAAACATTCCATTTCAATAAGAAAAGGTTTGGACTCCCTGTTATAGAACCAAATTCAATTTGATTATGTATATACTAGTAACAACAGGAACTTCAGCAACTTTGATTTAATCTGAGCTATGTTTTCCTTTTACGGTTTTGATGCCTCAGCTGTAAAATAAGATGCTTTTTTAAAAGTGTGACAAAAACCCGAGACAAGTTTTATAACATTTTAACTAAAAAGGATTGCACTATGCAAATGAATGAAAGTAAACTGAATGAGGATTGAATTATCTATACTGTCATAATACCACCACTCAGTAATGAAACTGTTTCAAACTCTGGCTTTAAAATAAATCTAAAGTGTGTTCACTGGAGCTTTTGTATGTTTTTCTTAAGGGAAGCAGGATATTGCTGAAAAAAACCACCAAATTCTAGGAAAGTAAACATTTAATGTATAGTTTTAATAACATTTTTTGATGTTATTTTCAAGCATCCTTAATTGCGTAAAATCACAAAAGCAGTACGAACGAACTGTGCTGTCTAAGATATTCACTGATGTTTCAGCTCCATATTTGGGATGTCTTGACAAGTGTGTGTATTTCCATTTTTATCCTCATGTAGATGTTCCCAGGACTGCACCTAATTAGAACCTGTTGGGTTAAAGGGCAAAGTAATTTTGCAGAAAATAAACCCCCTTGCATTCCAGGCTGTCAGAGGGGCTGGGGGCGGCTAGGCTTAGATTCTGAGCGATGCCCACTTCGGCGTTAGAAATCCAGTTGCGTTCAATATGTATATTGAACTATCATGATTATGGATGTGCTAATATCACTATACACAATTTGATCTAGCGGTGTTCCATGAATTAGCACGGCCACACTTTAGGAGTTTGGTTGCATTCACTGTGAACTCTCATGGCTAGATTAGTGAAAAGCTTAGTTTATTGAAGCAACAGATGCACGAGTTCTTTTGGATTGACAGTGATAAAGTTACTGTCTGCAAAGCACGTGCAAATACTAAGGATGTGAGTAATACAGCCTGGCTACAAATGCATTAAGTTATAAAGCAACTCTATAGAGATTTCTCAGTTTCCCAGGGAAGCACTTGGTATAGCAAAGTGTTTGAACCTTACCCACAAGCGTCCTTATGGGGGGGAAGAGAGGCTCAGCCCATCAACTGATCCCAGGAGTCAGGAGTGGTCAGCGATGGTATTTCCCTGACTGCAATGGTATCTTCCCTGACACCCCTTCTCTCTTAAGCTATTTTTATACTACTTTTTACCTTTCAGGTGGAGCTTGAGGGACTCTAGTCATACATACTTTTGTTATGATTGGTATAAAATTTTCTCGCTTCGCTTTTAAAGGTATAGACTACGAAAAATTCAGAGCTCTGTGAGGAGTAGTCGCATCTTGGACACGGGTGGCTTTTGGGATAGAGGTGTGTTTTGATATTATAATGAGTAAAGTTCACCCAAAGGATAGCATTTTGTCAAAAAATAACAGATCGTTGGCTCAGGGTAGGAATTAGGCAGCTTATCAGTTCCATAAGACCTTAAAGTTCCCATTCTATCACAGAGTTTGGCCGTGGTGTCTCCACTCTGCTCCATCCCTCATGCCATTTTTCTCAGAGTTAGCACACCAGACTCCCCTGATGTCACCAACATCTCAGGTTGTCCAGGGAACCTCTGTGGAATGGATCCCTTGCACACCAGCTGCACTCTGCCCTGAAGGTTATGTCAATGCTGTACCTTTCTTTAAAATGTGAATATAAGTTTAATTTCTAAGTCACCTCCAGCAATTATTCCACAGAGCCTAATAGAATCTTTTCTAGAGTTTCTTATCCAGCATTCCTGAGATCTTAAGGATATTAGATTGCTTCTGATATCTTAAATGCAGTGTATGAAAGGACGTCTCTTGAAGCTTGATTCTAAAAGATACTGAGCAGTCACTGCCTTCTCTTTAGCCCCGCAGAAGTTGTGAGTAATCTGTTCTTCTGAAGAGCTAAATGCTAGGGGTGAATTCCAGAAGATAGGATTATTTAACAAGTGGCGTAACAAGAAGAAAATATGTATAAGCTTAAGTTTGCGTGAGGATCCAGATCAGTGATACCGACAGACTACGTCAGGGCTACTCATAGTACTGTTTTACAAGATGCTAATGTTTGGAATGCTTGGTTGGAATTGGTGGTGAAAACTGAACCTTAAATAATGATACTGTCAAATAATTTTGCAATAGAACTGTCCTGGTCACTTGTACAATGCATTTTAGCCCTTTGATAAAGGCAGCATCAACTAATAACAGAACACTGGAGAAGGAAGGTGGAAGTTCTGAACCTGGCAGACAGGACACTGCTGATCCCATAGCACCGCCCTTCATTGTATTTTCTAGTTAGGGGTGGGGGGGGGTGGGGGAAGGAGAGGAGTGTAAGTTTAAAAATAAAAATAGGCGCTGGTGTTAAGACTTTTCTCAGACTAGCAGAAAAATTAATTGCACTAAAAGCCAGCTAAGAATTGTAGTGGTCTCTTGGCAGATCTTATAGAATTGTATCTTATCGGGGATGTGAATGCGGAAGGACAGGCGCTCAGTGATGTTTCACTCCTTTAAGTTGTTCATACTCTAAGGAAGCTTGAGGGCTTTTGTACAAAAGTATTTAGCAATTCACAGTGTACAAAGTACTTCATATAAGACTTTAATATAGTATTTTCCTCTCTCAATTTAGGATGAAGGGATGAAAGCAGAAATATTTAGATTACGTAAGAAACTGTCTGAGCAAGAGAAGAAGTTACACAGCACGGTGAAACGCTTGCACTCCACAAACCAGCTGAAGGAAAATATGGAGAAAGTCATCATTGACCAGTGTAAGTGTATGCTTTATTACTCGTTCGTTCTTTAATTTTTGCAGTCCGTGGCTACCTCTAAAATTGGAGAATCAACAAAATGAATATAGGCACCCGTTCTTTTGCAGTTGCTCTGACTGGCACATCCTTGTGTGCGCTCAGATGTTAGTGACAGAATTCATGAGGTTCAGACTGTACAGAACTGATGGAGCCTCATTCAAATGGAAAGAAGTTGCCCAGCTACAAAAGGCTGCATAGAATATCATGAGAAGCAATTAGTGATTTTACACAACCCACTGATAATGTGTCAATCCACACAGCTGCCACTAATTGCCACTAATTAGTTGAGTTATTCCATTTCAGATACTGCCATTCCCCAAGTTTTCTATCCTACGACGGTTCCTGACAGAGGCAAAGTTACTGTTGCTGTACACTATTCCAGCCAAAGTTTTTGACCTTGTCCTTCTCAAAATTGTGATTTTGCCTCAGTCTTGGTACATGTGGAATTAGGCTTCTAGATTTTGTGAGGTGCCTGTCTGTTGCTTGTATCACAGTAGATAGCTGAATACTGGGAAAAGCCAAAGCAGCAGCAAAGGAGATTTGTCTCACCGGACTGAAAAGTGCAAGAGAACAGAAGGCTCAGAACACGGGAAACAAAAGCTTACTATGAGTCATTTCTTAAAGAAAAATGAGGACATGCTGTCAAATGATATTTTACCCTTAGCAGCCGTATCTAGAAAATTATCTGGAAGCATGAAAACAAGTGGGACATGGGCTCTATTGCAGCTGTGTTAAGCCAGGTGTCTGTTTGAAGAGATCCATCTCTTCTGCTTTAGAGTTTAATCCCTCATCAGAAGAGGTCTGAATGGAGCTAACCTCTTCTCTACCTTTATGCAATATGTGTATTGCGGGAGGAAGACTTAATTTTCTTTAAAAAAAGATAATCTATCCCTACCTTCTCTTAAAAGGTGGGACTAAATGACTCCTTAGTCTATGCTGGAATGGCACTTGTGTTGTCAGTAATTCAACTAGACTGTAAAATGTTACACATCATACAAAGTTATGAAAATGGCCATAATACTATAAGTTACTCAAGTCATTGAAATGCAATGTAGAGGAATAAACGTTATTTCACTCCATAGCCTGTAATTTTTATGTCTAAAATACATGTATCTTCTGCCTGCTGATTATTTTTTATTTTAAGCATTTATGGGTTGTGTTTTGTTGTAATAAATAATGTAAAAGTTACTTAATTAAATCCAAAATTATGTTTTGTTCAGGTTTTCAAGTTAAATAGCTCAGTTTGGGGTTGTCATGTAAAAATCAAAGCTATTCTATTATGTCTGTCCAAATAATATCCTTGGGGTAGATTTACTGGTTTAGTTTGGTCAGTTCCTAGCTCCAGTGACATCCCAGACATACTGGGTAATTTCAGTAGGGCTGGGGAGAGTATAAATCAACAGAGATTTTTACCCTTATGGCCAAAATGTTATCTCCACAGCCACTCCACCCGCCCATACTTTCAAAAAATAAAACAGTACATCACCCCCTTATTTTGCTCACTCCTTGTCAGGGTGTTCAACCTCATCTGAACTATGTCCTAATAAAATGAAGCCTGCATTTTCTGAAATCTCCTTAATGTAAAGTACTGCGCGGCTAGCAGCAGCTTCGCTATTAGTGTCACATCTTCTAAATTCTCTTCATGTACTGAATTTAATATTTTTGATTTAGAAAAATCTAGTTTGCCAGGTGAAATGAATTTACTAGCAGAGTTCTGTATGAGCAGAGAGCTCTCTGCTACACAGAAAGACCTAGATATGATTTTCTGTAAGTTTCATTGATTATGGGAATTATGGATGAAAAGTTACCTTTGCCTTAAAGAGCAATTTCAGAAATGTTGCTAAATTGCATCTGTACGCAAATTCCTGACCAGACATACAACAAAACTGATGAATCATATGAAGCTGCTGGATTTTGTTAGGATGCTTACACTTGTTTTTGTTATTTCTTCCTTTCTTCTTTTGCTAGTAAGAAAGCAAAGGCATCGCAGTAGGTGACCTTGCCTGCCTTCATTCTCCAAGCAGCCTGTTAGCTGGCCACTCCACTGAGGATTTTCAAGTTCCCTCTGTTATTTAGTTGAGCATTCCTAAATATATTTAGAAGCAGAGACTGGAACATTCTTGTGGCTCTGAGTCTTCTGTGTGCTTTCTCTGGCGCGAGAACTCTTTGCTTATAAACCTCATCTGAACCTCTGAACATGTAACAATGCAGTGCCAAATTGCAGTAATCTGCCAAGGGTATAATTATCTCATGACAGCTATACCCTTGGAGTTGTTGGGTTCTTATTATTGTAATGAAAAATCTTTATTATGGCTAAATTGTTTATTTTTGAGACTGGAATATTAAATTGGTACTTGTGAATGGTATTTTTCAGCAGTTATGGAGTTGACACAGATGAGAGAATCACATATTTAACCTGACATTTCTAAATAGCAGTTTTGTTTAGAAGCATCCCCTCCTCCGTTCACAGGTCTCGCGCTGTCCCCACAGAGGCAAACTAGCTGGATGAGTAGAGAAAACTTGGAACCCTTCAGAGCAAGCCGCTGACATGATTTCCCCTAAGCATCTATAGGTTGCTTTGTCCTTGAACTACTGGAGGGGCTGGCTGACTTCTTTTGCCATCTGTCCTCTGCCCAGCCCATCGTCCCCCATAACATCTCCACTGCACAGATTTTCTCCCCCTCCTGCTAACCGCCCCCCCCAGCCCAAGTAGGCTACCTAATAGATCAAATTGTAGTTGGCTCATGCACCATCTCCCCTTAAAATTAACAGAAAGTCTTCCTTTGATGACTTAGATCAAGGGAACCGGGCCGTCAGTGTTGCAGGGGGCTGTTCATATCTGTGATGTTAAATGCAGTGATGAGCTACGCGTGGTTTCACATGTATTGTTCTTGTTACAGTAGAAAAACTTTAAAAACAGTTCCCTGATGTTTCGATCTGAAAAGCAGATTATGTGCTGGATGGAACATGGGCCGGGGGTAGGACACGGCATTCTAGTGGTGGCAAGTGCTTCAGACCTGCCCTGTGGTCCCGAGTGATTCCTTCTGCTCTGCCCTAACTCTGCCTCCTTGTGCAGTGTTGGTTGCCCCTTAGTCTCAGGTTGTTGCAAGTGGAGGTTTGTCCATCAGCCTGAGCTTCTGAACAGGGCTCGGGAGGGAGTAACAGTTCTGGAGTTTGGGGAGTAAGAAAGTTGAAGTGATGGTGGGGGGCTCTGTATGATTGCCTGGTCGCTGCCCGTAGCGTAGATGTGAGTTCATATGTTATTTAATGTTTGGTCATAAGACCTGAATACAGGGAATATAGAAAGACACTGCAGTATTCTTTTTAATCTCCTCTTTCTTTCCAGTGGTTTTAACTCATGATGTCTTGAAGAAGGCTAGGGGAAACCTGGAAGTAAGTAAAATTTTTGCTTGCATTTAATTCCTTTGTAGGTACTCATTAGAAATATGCATTGCTGTGTCAGTAGTATTTTGCAGAATTAGTCTGTTTTGCTTTAGGTTCGCTACCTAATCAAGTCTGGATGACAGCAGTTTAGTATGATAAATAATCTGCAATGTTTGATGTTTAAATTAGCGTTTTATGACTGACCATGTAAACAGCTAAACCTTCTCTTTTCTGAAGCTTTGCCTAGATTAATATTCATGTCTGTCATCTTCTTCTAGCAGTTTATTTTCAGCAGATCACAGTCCAATAACCTGTCTACTGAGTAAGTTCACAAAAGGCACCCTTATTTAAAGCTTGTGTATCTGTTAATAACTGGTGGTGCTTTTTTTTAAAAAAAAAAAAAATAGAGACCCAATAGGCAAAGCTTTTGCAAACAGCTATTTGCTAATGCGGTGTATTAAATTAGTTTGAGTGTTTAAGTAATCACTGTGCAGATTTGATTTCTCCCAGAAGGTTCAGACTTTACTCCCTGAAGGATGTAACATACTTCTTGACTCCCGAATTCCCATCCTTCTCCTCACTCCACTCTGAATGACTGTACATTCCCCAGCCCTTCCTTAAATTTTCCTTTACCCTTTTCCATGGATCTCTTGTCCCACACCCGCAGCAGCAGTGCCTCCTGACCGCTTCCCCGGGCAGCTGCTGTACTGTTGTCTCAGCCCTACCTGAGTTAGAAAGTGATGACATTAAAAAGTTGTTCTGCTTACAGAAGTCTTATCAATTTCATTGGAAGATTTGCTGAACACAGAAGCTCGGATTTGCAGATCCTTTTGCAGCATTATGGCCCAGGGGCAGGGATGAATTGTGTGCATCTGAAGAACTGTATAATAGTAATAATTACTGCTTTTCTAACCAGGTCCCACCAGCTGAGACTCAAAGATCACCTTCCTATACCAGCAAAAAGAGGATTATCTGAAGCAGAAAGTTCCACTAGGAGAGACTGGTCCTGTGACTGTTGTTTGTTTCTTTATGCCTTACCTATTTATTGATGTAAAAATGTTCGCTCTTTTAATGGAATCAGGCTTTGACCAAAAAAAAAAAAAAGACAGACAAAAAAGAAATCTTTTGGTAAATAACTTATTTAACATTTTCTATAATGTAAAAGATGGGTTTTAATATTTATTACAGAAGCAAGGTACTGGAGGTATTGAAGAAAAATCCAGAATTTTTTAAAGTTAGCTCATTTGAAATTTTATATTTGTACTTGTCATGTTATAAAACTGTTTGTTGTTATAGTCAAACAGGTCCTGAAAGAATCAAAAACATGATCCACCTTCTAAACTGTTTCTCTACTGCTAAAAGAATGTAGGTTAAAAAAAATAATAATTCTGCCAGTTGTCATTGTTTTGTAGCAGTGTGAGAAATGTTTAATATTTTAAACCATTTTGAACGTATCTGGAAGATTCTTCTGGAAGCCGCTGATGCTGAGCTTTCTTACTGCCCTATTAGGAACTTAGATTGATTCGCGGTCTGAAAATATTACTCAGAATCAGACAATTAAAATGAAAAAATAATCACACAAGTGTTTGTGTTATTTTGTTTTAAACTGGACTTTGAGCACTTACTGAACAGAGAAGCCGCATGAGACTGTTTCCAGAGTGCCACTCAAATTGACCCAGTCCCTGGCCGCGGTGTTTGTACGGGGCGGTAGCAGTGCTTGTCCCGGCTGAGCGGGGCTGTTGGAAACTTGCTTTCAAGACGCCCTGGTGGAAAGCCACCCATTAGTGTCGTCCCCCTCCACCCTCCCCGAGCTCTGGACAGAAAGGACAGAAGGCCACATGGGGGACATAGCCAAACAGTTTTGGAATTCATTTTTCTGCTAAAAATGCTGAAAAATGTTTCTTAAATTTACGTAAGTCTTTTGCTGTGGGTTTTTATGTCCCATATTGATACATGTAATAGTGCTATTTTGGCAAGGCTGGAGAACACCAGCATAAAACGTGCCTAGTTGTATTTCCCTCCTGCTCTACCCCTCCTGCCCGGTGCCTTTTCAATTGTGCCTTCGCGTGGAGCTGCCCGAGCACAGGGGGCACAGCAGCGCTGGCTGCCTGCGACCTGCTCCCAGCGGCACAACGGGAACTGGGAAAAAAATAGTTTAGTTTAACCCCAACCAGACCATAATTGAAAGTGACTGTTGGTTAAAAACATATGGTGCAATCATGGCTTTACTGAACCAAATGAATGTCACACAACATGTGATTTTTTTTTATTTTTATTTTCCCAAGTTGATGATGTCCCCATCATACGAGATGACCTGCCCTTGCCATCCAAGAAGGTTAGCACCTGGTTTGGGATGTCTCAGCACAGGGTTGTGGTTATACTGGGACCTTGGCTATTGCACTCCAGACACTAAACAACATGTTTCAGGCCTTCACCAAAAATGAATCTGTGCTCATTGAGCTGCAGCTGTGGAGTGAGACAGCTATCGCACCCCTTGCCTTGGCCAAGAGCCGGGGGCTGCTCAGGCCCGTCTGGCAGTACACACACAACACAGCTCAACAGCTCTCCTCCTTCCACTGGTTCGTTCAAGTTCGTTTCCCAACAATACGATGCTATTCAGCTAACTCTGAATACCACAAAGACGCTCTAAGCATTTTGCTTCTAAATTAAATAGTTGGGGCTGTTGCATCCTCCCTTTGGCCAGACCCGCGCTCCCAAGGGCTGGGTGGTTGCCAGTACGATAGCTACCTACCGCACAGGTCACCGATCATCCGGTCCTCGGTACGGCTTAGTGGGGTGGGCTGCTGTATTCTGTACTGCCGCGCAACCATTGTGTTGTTTTTTCTTTAATAAAAGCTCACACGCACAAAGCCGTGCACTTTCAGGGCTCCGGTTGCTGTGGTCCCTGGTATGACCTGCTTTTCCCAATTCACAGCAATGGGCCTTCTCCAAGTATGAAAATGGATTTAATGGGACATCCCACAGCCTTCCTGGAGGAGTCCCGCTCTGCGAAACGTTGTGTGCCTTGGGGAGCGCAACCTACCGCCCTTACTGGAGTTGCCCTGCGCCTCCAGCTCAAGTCGTGGCTCTAGTCCATCAAGGGAAAAGACAGCTCAATAACGAGACGCCGTTGGCTTTGGCAGACAGCAGGGGGAGGCAAACGCGTTTGTCTGGATTAGAGGAAAGATGCCAGAAAAATTGGAAAAGTTAANGGGGGGGGGTAGAGGAAGAGCATGCAGGCAAACTTGTTCTTCAGTTTCTTCACACATTATTGTCCTCACAGCTCACTAAAAACGTCAAGTTAATTTTACTAAGTAGCTAAATTATAGACACTCAGATGTAATCAGAATCCGCTATACATTTCAACTTTCAAAATTAATCATCCTACGTTTTTGAGTTATAACACCTGAAGGAAACAGCTGTACATCTATATATAGTACGCCCATGGCTCTTGGTCTTCTTGCAGCCTTTCTTTTCCCCCCACACCATCTGTACTGAAAAATAAATAAATAAATTAAATTTTTCCCTTTCCTGAGATGATTTGCCACTTACTCCTTAACAGTCCCTGCTGTGCCCTCTCGGAGCGCTTCTCCTTACCCCTTTTTCCTTCCGCTCAGCTGCGATTGTTGCTCCCACGTCAGAGCGGAGCGTTGACTCAGGTCAAGGGGACGTGGGCACTGCTGGGCTTTGGTTAACCGGGGGGAAAATAAAATGTAGTCTGCGATTACTTCTTTAAAAACAGATGATCCTACGAGATCAAAGTATTTCATCTTAATGAGAAGTGCCTCTTAAACACACACAATTTACTGGGCTGGTTTAAAAATAATTAACAAATAATAATAATTAAAAAAAAGCTTACCAGATGGAGGACTGCAGAAGACAAAGCTTATGGAGTGTTAAACTTTGTTCCCACTAAACAAAATTAATTTTTCCTTTAAAAATAATTGCTCAGGAGAAAAATAAGCAGTGTAAGCAAATGGAATCAATGGAAGGGCTCATTTGCTTAGTGAGTTTCTGCCCACACTGCCATTACCTGTGCAGGGTGAGTGGAAACTGCACTGAGCGAGAGGCTCAGAGCGAGTGGGTCTGTTGGCTTTACCTGTGACCTTGAACCTCTCTGATCTTTTCTTGGGCTTGCAGGCAGCGACCAGGCTGGGGTCTCTCAGCTACGGTGCTGAAGGCCGGTTGAGATTTAGAAAAAAAAAAGAAAAAAAAATACAGCTTTTTCCTTATCTTCTTTCTTCTCTTTAGCCCCCCCTACAACATAGAAGCATAGAATGGTTTAGGTTGGAAGGGACTTTAAATATCATCGAGTCCCACTCCTCCGCTGCCCTGGGCAGGGACACCTCCCCCCAGCCCAGGTTGCTCCCAGCCCCGTCCAACCTGGCCTTGGACACCTCCAGGGATGGGGCAGCCACAGCTTCTCGGGGCAGCCTGTGCCAGGGGCTCACCGCCCTCACAGTGAAAAATTTCTTCCTAATATCCCATCTAAATCTCCCTTCTGCCAGTTTGAAGCCATTCCCCCCCCCTCATCCTGTCACTCCATGCCCTTGTAAAAAGTCCCTCCCCAGCTCTCCTGTAGGCCCCCTTTAGGCACTGGAAGGGGCTCTAAGGTCCCCCTGGATCCTTCTCTTCTCCAGGCTGAACACCCCAACTCTCTCAGCCTGTCCTCACAGCAGAGGGGCTCCAGCCCTCTGATCATCTTTGTGGCCCCCCTCTGGCCCCACTCCAACAGATCCATGTCTTTCCTACACTGGGGACTCCAGGGCTGAATGCAGTACTCCAGGCGGGGTCTCAGCAGAGCAGAGTAGAGCAGAGGGGCAGAATCACCCCCCGGTGCTGCTGGCCACGCTTCCTCTGATGCAGCCCAGGATGAGGTTGGCCTTCTGGGCTGCGATCGCGCATTGCCGGCTCATGTTGAGCTTCTCATCAACCGATACCCCCAGGTCCTTCTGCTCAGGGCTGCTCTCCATCCATTCTCCGCTGAGCCTGTGTTTGTGCTTGGGATGGCCCTGATGCAGATGCAGGACCTTGTACTCGGCCTTGTTGAACTTCATGAGGTTGGCATGGGCCCACCTCTCCAGCCTGTCCAGGTCCCTCTGCATGGTGTCCCTCCCCTCCAGCGTGTCCACTGCAGCACACAGCTTAGTGTTGTCAGCAAACTTGCTGAGGGTGCACTCAATCCCACACGTGCAGCTACATTTGAACACCGAATAAAGGAAATATTTAGTGCCGTTCAGGGCAGAGCAGCGTGTTCCAGAGCCCCACCAGTACCCGGTGCTGCCGCCAGCCCCGACCCACACCTCCAGGGCAGCACAGCCGGAGGCTGCGCTCGCAGCTTAACAACAGCCTTATAATTACCTCCGCCAAAGAGAATAAATAGCAATAATACTCAAAAAAAAAAATCACAGGTGGTTGGTTGTATTAAAAATAAATCAATGCTAATGCATTCAAGCGTTTAAAAACAAAAGCGCAGCAGATCCGGGTGGTATTTTAATCTCGACAAAACTGCCGGTTCTGTTTTTGCCAGGGAGCGTGCGGCTCCACGGATGCCGTCTGCCGGGTCCCGCGGCACTGGGACAGAGCGCACTTGCCGCCCGCCACGTCCCGGAGAGCCGAGCGGAGGGGAACGCGCCCTCTTGACGTTTTGGGTTTATTTTTAACACTCCTGCACTAGATGGAGAGCAAAGCCTGTCATCACTTCCAAATTCAACAGAAACGACAGTATGGAAAGAAAAGTATAAAAAGAAAGCGGCAACACTCTTCGGAATTCTATTGACACCAAAATCCCGCTTTACAAGCAGCCAAATCCTGACCCCCGGTCGGCCGTGGACACAAACTGCGTGAAGCCGTGGCTGCCCAGGGCTTTTCCACCACGGGCTGTGGTGTCACGCGTTTGCCACGAGCAAGACCGCCTGTGCGGTCAAACCACGCCAGCGCAAACGAGCCCATACTGCTACCGGTGTTGAAGCCCCCTGGCCCACCCCCGCAGCCGCTTCCAGGTGGCTGTGCACGGCCATCGGCGCCGCGACACACGGGTTCCGCTGCTGGCGGAGGGCACTCGGCCCCCGGCCACCGCCAACCTGTGGCCCTGTGCAGGCAGCGTGGCGCGGGGGGACGCCGCGGACGTGTGGCGGGCAGCGTGGCACTGGGGGACGCCGTGATCTGGCCGGGGCTCGCAGCAGTCCCGCACTAACCGGCAGTATCGGCAGCGCAGGGTGCAAAGCCCGGCACGCTGGGCTCGGTTTCATACAGTCACAGAGTCTGAGTTGGAAGGGACCTTTAAGAGCATCGAGTCCAACCCTTAACCCGGCACTGGCAGGTCCACCACTAACCCACGTCCCTCAGCACCACATCTACACCTCTTTTAAACCCCTCCAGGGATGGTGACTCCACCACTTCCCTGGGCAGCCTGTTCCCGTGCTTGACCACCCTTTCTGTGAAGAAGTATCTCCTCATATCCATCCTAACCCTCCCCTGGAGCAACTTGAGGCTGTTTCCTCTTGTCCTGTTGCCTGTTCGTGGCAGAAGGGACCAACCCCCACCTCTTCATGTCTGTAACAACTCAGAAAAGACCTCGAATAGCAACGATGCCCCCCCCTGTGTTTCTCCCCCCCCCCCATCTCTCTTCCTGACCTCGTCCGTCTCCACCTTGGCTCCCCAGGTCCAGTTTTGAGCCCGTCCAACAGCCACTAGATGGCAAAAGCAAGTTGTTCCGGTGGCGGCACAGGGCCGGAGCTTTGGAAGCAATGATGGACAATGCTGTGCAGAGCCCCACACGTACCTGCGGCTGCGGCACCGCGTTTGTGCTCCTGCCGGATCTTGCATGTCTCTGTCTTGCAGGAGACCCAAACAAACCCAAACGCGCCTTGCTGAGGCGGGCCTGGGCGAGTGGCTGTGAGTGAGAAGGATGAGATTTGGAGCCAGGGCTTACTGACTTCATCACTTAAATGCAAAAAAAACCAACCCAAATCCAA
>VZSZ01011807.1:1097415-1133400 GCA_013398815.1 Ibidorhyncha struthersii | reverse complement strand
CCCCCAAAAAAAAAAAAAAAACAAACCAAAATCATTGTGATCTCTCTTTGCTGAGAAATCTGTATTCCATTAACTCTGGCATAAGGCACAATGCAAACAGGAAAAAAAAAAAGAAACTCACACCAGTGGGTAGCTGGAAAACAGAGGCAGAGTAAATTAGCATACTCAGTGTGCAAAGCGAACAGAGGACTTCGACTCATATAAAATGATCCTGATGGGAGGAACAGTCAATCCCTCCTCGGAGCTGCAATAAAAGCCTATGGCCAAGAGGGCCTGTGTGAATTTGGTAGCAGAGATAAGAAGGAGCCAGACTCCAGCGAGCATCGCTTTCTTGCAATTGATTAGCTGCTCTACTTGAAGCTGGGAAACACGTGCACCACACATGGAAAAATAAGAGTGAAGAGCACCCTGACAGCAAACCACCACGCACAGACACCTGCAGGAAAGCTGGTAAACAAGAAAGCGACAATAATCCCATTATGCAGTGACAAAGTTTTGTTCTGTCCCTCGGAGGGAAGACCTAGGTGGAAAGCGGAGCAGGGTCCGTCCAGCCCTGGCGAGACGCCGGCTGCCAGGCGGCTCCGGGGGCTGGAAAGCTCAGCACCAGGAGCAGCCCCAAGACACGAGCGTGACAAACCCTGCTCAGCGGCAATTACCGGCCTCGCTGGCACCGGCCCCCGAGAGCTGCCGGGCACAGCGCCCAGCAGTGGGCACGCAGCACCACTGGGAGCGACGCGGCGGCTCTCCAGCTCCTTCGGACACGGCACGAGCAGCGTGCAAAATCCTTCACGCTTCCCAGGGAGGCCTTTTGGCAAAGCTAAATGGATGCCCCCCTCCTCACTTCATCCAGGAGCGAGAGCCTACCACCCTCCGGATGCTGAAACCCTCCCAACTGGATGAGCATGATCAGAAAATAACTGGTAGGCAGGTGG
This sequence comes from Ibidorhyncha struthersii, assembly GCA_013398815.1. Taxonomy (NCBI): domain Eukaryota; kingdom Metazoa; phylum Chordata; class Aves; order Charadriiformes; family Charadriidae; genus Ibidorhyncha; species Ibidorhyncha struthersii. The sequence continues at coordinate 1,132,468 of VZSZ01011807.1, read as the reverse complement.
CGAAGCAGGACAATGGCTCATGATTTGATTTTTGCTTTGGTTGTGCTTGCAGCCAGCCTGCCTGAAAGCGTGCCGGCGGCAGCAGCGGGCCCCCTTGGCCCCCCATGTTTCCCCCCATTGGCTCAAGCATTAATACAGAGCAGGATGATGCCTATCTTGGCACGGTCTGCACAGTGCTCGGCCCAAGGGGGGCTCAGCATCACCGTGGTCTCTGGGCACAGCCAGTGGGTAATTACAGGCTCACCCGCTGTGCCAGCAGATGGGTGTTAAAGCTGAGACCTCAGGCAGGTCTTGGTCCCTCCACATCAGCCCAACGACCTGTGGGGACCAACCGACATTTGCCATACAAAGTACTCCTTATTTTCTCAGCATGATGCCCTAGGCTGAAAGCATCGCCCCACCAGCACTGACACTAACGAAGGACCATGTCCCGTGGATTTCTGTCTCAGAGCAAACTGCAAGATCCGAGTGAAGCTTTTCCCACAGCTGAGACATTCATCAACACCTTTCCCACATGGGCACATTGGGATCTAAGGAACAGCTGAGCTTGCGGGGCTGCTCTTTCTTCAGCTGAGGCATGAATATTACAGCCTTCCGCAGCACGACTGCTCCACAAGCACTGACAGGACATAACGATACGTGATGTTTGTGGGCACACAGCAAGGTGCAAAGGGAAAGGAGGAGGATGCAGTGGCAGGGAGAGGGGAGAAGAGGGAGGCATAAGGTGGTGGGAGAGGAGCACAGGGGACTCTCACTGCCTGTGCTGGATTCTAACAAAGTAATTTTAAAGCTAAGGCAAGGTACCAGTTTGTAGATGTGCACCATGATTTGTTCATACACGTTAATGGAATCGTATTTGGGACATCTCTGTCAAATTCAGTTGGAATCCAGAAAAGCGATTAAGATCTCTGTACATATGTGTAGGGACTGGTCACGTCAGCCCGTTTCCTAATGACATCTGGCTGTAAAAGATACTTAAAAAAATAAAAAGAAAAAAAAAAAGAAAAGTATTTCCCCAGGGTATTACAGAGTACACCTTTCCTGTTAACAAGTTCCCTTCAGCGCAGGGTGTAAAGCTTGTAGCACCTCGGCAAAGTTCTGCACAGGCGTGAATTTCACTAGCAGAGAAAGGAGGAAAGAAATACAGCAAATCCCAGGCAGACTCCCGCAGCCCCAGCAGTCCTTGTGGGAGCCCTGTCAGAGACCAGCCAGAAAGTAAGACTGGCACGCAAGCCAAATGGCACAGTCTCTACTGGTCCGCGCAGGCAGAGGTGATTATGTGATGCATACATGGGTCTTTCCAGCTGGAGGCATTTTAAACACATAGAAAATAATGTCAGAATCATAGGACTGCAATCTTTAAATTATATTCAAAAAAGATGCTCAAAGCATATATCATTGAATTATGAACAGCTTTGGCAGCTTTATTGATGATGTTGAATCTGGTTGACAGATGCATTTACACTGCATAAGCATTTGAGATGCTAGAGTAATTGCTTATTAGTCTTGTTGTGAGGCAAAACACCAGATTGAAATAAATAGGAGCTCATGAACACAGAATTTTGCTGCCTCTTTGATTATTTTTTCAAGCTAACCATCTGCTAAGCATCTGGGATTCTTAGAATCCAAGATCCATACCACACACAGGTGGGAATTAAAAAATACAAATAGAAGGAGCTTAAGAACCCAAACAAACTATAATATAAAATTGTCCAAAATGACTAAGGAGTTTCTTTCCTAGCTTGCATACAAATGTAGGAAGTTCGGTTCTTGTAGGACGCCCTATGCACCGAGCAGATGTACAGCCAAGCAACTGTTCCCGCTCCACCCATTAGTGTTCTTCAACACGTGCCAGGGCCAAAAAATGGTCGGTAGCGTACCCCAAAGTGGGGCACGATCAGACTGCAGAGAAGCGGCCAAGCAGAGTACTCGGCAGCAGTGGTCCCCTCCACAAACGAGACATCCTAGGAGAATCCAAATTCCCCTGACCTCACCGGAAACACTTCCGGGACTCTCTAAGGCTTTGCTTGTCTTTGGTAGACATTGTAAGACTTCAGGTTATGTCTCTGTCCCTTGTTGATATATTTTTAAACCTTCTACCAAATTTTAAGCATGTTTAACAGGAAAAAAAAAAAAAAGAGAGCCCATAGTGAGGGAAAGGCTGCAATGTCTGCTCAACCCTTTACCCCGGTTGATCCTTTCCTCTGCTGAGGAGAGGGCTGTGTGCCTACACCCCACCCATGGTGATGGGGACCCAGCCTTTTATACCACCTGCCCTTCCCCAACCTCCAAGCCTCACAAGTGCACCCGTCCTTGTCCTGCCGCGGCCCTGTGCCGGCACTGCCACCCAGCAGAGGACCAGAAACACCGTCTGGCTGAGCACTCACCCTTCGCAGCCTTTTCTCTTTGGCCTGAAGAGACGCGGAGGAAGCACTCAGTACATCGGGAGCTGCAGGCTCAGCTGAGCTGTTGCAATCCCCACAATAAGCAAAAATAAAGACCTGAAGTCCAAAATTCAAGCAGGACAAATTCAGGAGTCAGAATGAAGTTTGCCGCACAGTTTATTGGCCTGTGGGATGGCAGCTTTGATAAGAACATAAAACTGTTACTTGAATTTTCCCCAGCTGCCATTGCACTTGATGCTGAGAACACGAGTTAATAAAACCAGCCAGTTAAATAACTATCAAACTCTGGCAAATACCCATAAAGCAAATGTTCTTTTAAAAAAGAAAATTAGACATGCATTTTTCTCCATGAAAAAGTGCAATTAGAGGAGCTTTATAACTAATATTTGTTTTTGGTTCTAAAATATTAAGGACCTTCCTAAACACAGTACAGTGAAGGGTTTCAATTAATCTCCTTTGAGCACAGACTCAGGTGTTTAAAAAGGAAAAAGAAGAAAGAATGATTTGTGCATCAAGATCTGTCATCTCCAAAAAGCTGTAAACAGTATCTTAGAGAGCAGAGTTTGTGTGACAAATTTGAGATTAGGCGGATTCCGATCTAAAAATTAAATTGCTTATCAGAGAAATAATATTAGAGTAAAAATAAATTAGAATCTCTACTGAAGACTCTAAAAGTAATTTTTAAAATTAATTAGAATCAAAAAGATGGATCTCAAAGGATAGGACAACTCTAATCTAGACAGACGGTAATTAATTCCTTATTTCAGAAATTCATTAACAGGCTGTAAGAGCAAATCATTCCTTTGCTGGAGTTAAGCTCCAGAGAGAAAGATTCATCTGGAAAGGGGATACGGGAACTCCCCTGCTTCTGCGGGCACAAGGGCAGGGAGAGCCTCACCAGCAGCCTCTGGCCACGGGGCACATGGTTGGGACAGTGACCGCCCAAGGGGGTGGCAGTGATTTATTTTTGGGTGGGCAACGCGTGCCTGGGTCCCCTGGGTGAGCAGGGTTTGGACCTGCAGCTGGTCACGCTCCCGGTTGGGTGGCGAAGAGGCTGCAAGCACAGAGGCTGGGCTGAACCACGGCCCTTGTGAGGATTTGTGCGTGGGGAAAAATAAACAAACCCCAAAACATCGCTCTTCTTTCTTGTGAAAAGCAATACAACATGCTTCCCCTCTTCCACTCTGGGTTGAGGCAACAGGTTTCCCCATCTTGTTTCACCCTCACTGAGCTCCTGCCAGACCGGCACAGATCCCACTGCAGGTCATCAGGCCCTAGAGCAGAGACCGAAAACCTAGAGATTTGGGAGAGCTTTACCATAAAACTTTGGCACGCAGCAACAGGGAACTGAGCTCAGAGGGAACACACTTCCATCCTCTTCCTCTGCTCCTACCTAAAGCCAATAGACATTTTGCAGCTCAAAAAAAATAAACAAGCCCACCCAATTCACAGAGCAATATCCATGAAGAAAATGACTCATGCACCTCAACAGACTTAGTGCATGAGTTTCCTCCGCCGATAAATAAATGCACCAGCAGCCTGGTCTGCTGCCAGCCCCTCCGGAGCAGTTTCACAACTGCCACTCCACTCTGCAATCCTTTGGAGAGGCCGAAGCGCAACGGTGGTCCTTGCCAGAACGCACACTCGGCTAGCTGGCATCTGGATCCCTTTGATAACTAGTTAGGCTTGGAGCTTATCCTCCGCGCTGGAGGGTTTGTCAAGGGGAGGATAAGCAAGGCACGAATCTGTTGCCTGTACCCAACTGGAGAGAAGCCCAAACCTAAATCCTTATCTGAAAAGACCCGAGCTCTGGATCTGGATCCGAGGAGCATCCTGCTGGCCTTCCCATCTGCGAGGGAGGCAGCCCAAGTCCTGGATCCGCAGCGTGGTGGGACAGCGAGCCATGAATATGGATTTAACCCTCCAGTCTGAACCCTTTGGGCTGAGGACTGCCACACACCACATGGCAGCGGTGGTCCTGGGCTGTATGGGCTTCTTGGCCCTACTGCAAGAGAGGATTAAGTGGACATTTCTCCAGGGAAGAAACCTAGTGACCTGTGCAGGACGTGGACAGACGGCTCCCAAGCTCTTCATCCAGACACTGCAGGAAGGAGATAGAAATACAATAGGATTAGCTAGCGCTGGTTGCAAAATAATATCCCTCTGTATCTTAACTCATGGTCCCCAGGTCCTGTTGGGAGAAGCAGCTTCTAGTGAGGACAACAGATCCCCTGGCAGCGGGACTTCACCATCTGGGACCAAAAAGGAGCCACACAGCATGACATATATAGCAAAATATGCTTAGTACAAGATCCCACACTTTGCTCACACTTCTCTGCCACAAGCTTAAGGGAGAGTTCACCCCTCCTCACCATGGTTCATTTAAGCCCAGGTTTGTGTTGCGGGAACTGAGGGGGCCACCCAAAAGCTGGAACCGGCCCCCATGCTGCACTCATGCCTGTAGTTTCTTTTTCCCCAAGTCACCAGTCAGCTTAAACCTACTGTGCTGGAAAATGCGCATTGCTCCCGGTTGCAGAGCACTCAGCTCTGAGCACTGCACCCCAGGGTCTCCAGGAAATAAAGACAATTAGTGGCTACCTCTGAAAAATTAATTTAAGTGACAGACTGTGAAGCTGCCAAAAGCTAACAAGCATGTGAAAACTGACTTTAAAAAAAAAGTCTATTTTTCTTTTCATAGAGAGCCATTGCTACCTTCAAAGTCCTTGCTTAAACTAAAAAAAAAAAAGAAATAAACAAAATATTAGAGTTACTAGGTTAAACAGCTGATTAGAAAGGAAAGTAAAGAAAGGCTCTCTGTTTTCCTGAAGTTTCCTGGGGTGTTTTAGCTGGAGGCAGTCGCATTGGTACAGACTAGTAAGGGTGTAAGACTTATACAAAGCACTAAACCCAGGAAAGTTTTGGGGATAGGTGGCACAGTCTCATCTGCATAGCAATATGTGATTGAAGAAAGGTTTGTGTGCTGCATAGCTTCTTTTCCTTTCCCTCAGTGGCATTAGCAGGTCAAAAAAAGGCATATTAATATTCTCACAAGCCTTGTTTCATTTATGCATTCAGAAGACCACAGCTACAGGAATTGCACTGCTGTAGCGGTACATGTGGTTATGGATAAAGCCACTCTGAAGGGAAGATAGGAGCTGCCTGACCATTGGATCTACACTTGGGGTTCTCACAAGCCCAGGCTGCTGCTGCTGTGACCTGGGTCCTCTCATGGCTCCCAGGAGGAGAGGAGACCCACAGAAGATGCTTCAGTTGGCAGAGGTGGATGCAAACAGCAGCTGTGACTCCTTGGTGGAGATTTACAAAAGAGCTAAGAGAGGAATTAGTTATCTGCTCTCGTTAGGTGTCCCTAAGACTTCATAGCTGATATCCTCAGTTTCTTTGGAGGGGGAAAAAAAAAAAAAAAAAAATCTATGTTATTGCCTCTGGCCAGTGCCAGCAGTTCCTGTTTCACTGCCGCATGAAAGACAGAAGGAAAGAGCAGTTTGCCACCCCAAGTCTATGAAGGAGGTTTGACGGGGTTTTGCTCCAGCTGTGCCTTGACACAGAAGCGTGAACCGCAGCTGAGCGGAGGAGATCCTGCCAACCCCACATCTGGCCCAGCCTGAGCAATGCGCCCCAGTCTGTTTTCGGGAAGAAACACCAGTCTTCCTGCTGACCCGAGTGCGGCAGACAGGCTTGCACGCAGGCGCCCCATCCTCGTTGCATGGCTCCTTGCGAACCAGACGCACACCGTGACCTGTGTGGGAAACGGTGGCTGCAGCCGGAGATCCGCTGCCAGAGACGTTCGGGACATTGCACGCCACCAACACAGCACAGGTCCTGGCTTAGAGGTCACCCCTCCGCCACTCCAGCTGCAGCAGAAAGCCATTTATGTCTAAAACACCACCAGCTGTAGAAGGAGCCTATTTTAAACAAGACCTGTGCTACAGATTTAACATTTAGCTACATTTGAGTTTTAACCTCCCCTGATGCCCACCAAAAGCCCCTGTGGCCTCGTGGCACCTGATGCCCTGAGCAGCGCTGGGGCAAGCCATGGCACTCTCCTCCTCCCACCACCGGCTTCGCTCAGTTTTCTTCCTGACGAGCACTTGGACATGGTGTTGCGGGCAGCTGCCTTTACAGCTCAATGAATCAAACGTTCTGCCCGCCACCACGTTGTCTCTTTCACTTACTGTGTGACAAATGCCTGGAAATGGTTTGGTTTTCTGTCATTATAACCCAAGGTTATTAAATTTACATCAACCCGACAACGAGAGCACGGCTAGGGAAATGAAACGTTGCCTCCGAAGCGAGGAAGGGACAAGCATCCTTTAAAGGCATGGCACGGGTATGCATTTCTGCTTCTCCTCCTGCCTCATCACCATCTCCCAGGCTGAGCACAAACAGCTCGATTTTCCTTGGAGAAGAGACCTTATGGTCTGGACAGAACATGAGGCGGCAGAAGGGATGATGCTGGAAGATGCCCCTATCTCAAATATCTTTCAAGCCCCGTACGCCCTGAGATCGAAGGCACTGCCCCGCATCCAGCGCTGTGTCACATCCATGGTGACCAAAGGCACAACTGGCATCTGCCATCTCATTTGCTTTCCTACAGCTGTGACTCGCTGGCTGGTTCCCCATCCACAACCTGTGGGGAAAGATCTGCCCACGCACAAAGAGCTGCAGGTGGCCGTGCAGGCTCCACCACGGCCGCATACACTCCAGGGCTGTTGCCACATCAGCAGTCCCCCTGTTCCCTTGGCAAGTCCCCCTCCTAATCATCAGGAGGCCTCTGGAACTCTGTTGATCCTGAAAAGCATTTCCACTTCGGTGTAAGCTCCTTATCTCACTAAAGAGTGTGCTCAATGTCTCTTATCCCATTAACAAATACAAAGAGCTCCCATTCTTCCACCCACCAGAAAGATTTTTTTGTGTGTGTGGTTACAGCTTTGTTACCCAAGTATTTCCCTCCCACCCACCTTTCCCTGATTGTTGATCAACACAGAAATCCATTCCCCTCCTAGCAAGGGGAACAGGGGATCTTTTATCCTCCCTGATAAACAGTAATAAGCTTCGTATCCTCTTCCCAATAACTGAGCGCGTTGCAAATCCTGTGTCAGACACACTAGGGTTAGGGTTGTTTGCATTACGTGAAGAGATTTTGTAAAGTGGCAAATAAAAGGCGTATCATTTTGTTCTTTTATCTGAAACTTCTTTCTAGGAGGGAAGGCAGAGTTGTTTAGAAGTACATTTAATTGGGTATTATTCAGTATCAGGTTGAGGCAAGTTCTCCCATCTCCCACAAAGAACTTCTGCACTAATTTGTTCCTACTCATGGATGAAAGGTCATTGTGCTGACTAGGAAGTTAAGTAAACAAAATTAGCATCTGATTTAAGAGACTTCTTATTCCCTCTGGTGTAAATTAGTGTAAAAATTAGCAAGACTTTCAGTTGCTTCTGTTTTCTGCATTTGAAGTGCATCAGTTCCCTGGATTTAATGGTGTGGAGGCTTATTATTTCTTTATTTATGCAATTGCATACATATGGGTGGCGAGATGGAAGGGACTGAGTGTATTGGCTCCAGAAGTGAAAGTCATTCAAGGTCAGCAAAAGCAGGACAGAAGAGCCGACGGCAGCACTGACACCCGGACACTGAAGGAATAACAACTCTGGGCTCACAAATGGAAAAATATTTAAAAATGCCTTTAGCTGTGAAATTCAGTGCCACACAATAACCCAGGGCAAAGCAAACCCACCTTTAAAACAAAGGCTAACGGGGTGCTTAATTCAAAGGTTTGATTATATATTTTTTTAATTGAAATAAAAAATATGAACACTCTCAGCTGTTCATATCGCATTAAAACCACTGAGTACTTTCCAGAGATTAAAGAAAAGCAGCCACTGCTTGGGATTAAGGTAAAAAAATCCCAGCAAATACGTTCCAGAAGCAGGTTCCTGATAAGTTGCTCATTCAAAAGCTTTAAACTTCTTCTAAATCATCTATTATCGATTATTGCTGCCCATTCTAATAAATAACCTGATGTTACCGCAGCTTTCCCTGATGAGCTGAACTTTGTACTGCATTCATGAAAAGAAGTCCATACAAGGACAGAGGGCTGAAAAAACGTAAGCACATTTGAAAATAACCTCAGAGAAGGAAGGCAGTAGAGGTATATTTTTCTATTCCGCTGGGCAGAACAGCCTTCCAAAGAGGGATTCGCTGCTGGGGAGGGAGGAGGAGTTGCGCTGGCAGTAAAGGAACAGCTGAACCTTGCTATCTTCCACCATAAGTATGGGGAGAAGTTTTTCTAATCACCACCTCATTGGTTAAAAGACTATTCCCAGCATGTCACACAGTGTGCTTCAGCAGTGGATAGGAGGCATGAAGACACTTATTAAATTGGAAGGTTAGAAATAAAGCCCAGAAGTGAGTTCTTTGGAATGCCCCTGGCTGAAGCCTTCAGCTACCACATAACAAAGTGAGGAGCTGGACCTTTGGGCGCTGCAGAGCAACGGGACTCACATTTGTGGCACATCTCTCCCAAGACGTTCTTGCTTGGAAAAAAATATCAAACAAACCCCCAAATCAGGATTGGCTGCAAATACTGGCAAGAGATGCTGGGGTTTGCTCTTGCTGTCCACCTGCACCTGACCCTCTGCAGAGACGTGCTCTGGTCCCATTGCACTGACATATAAGAGCTTCTCCTCCAAGTTCCACTGGCCGCAGCACTGTCCAGGGATGCTCTGGCTCTGTCAGAGCCGCGAGCTTCCCTGAGGACAAACATTATGCAAAACCAACTCCCCCAGATGGCCTCCGTGATGTGGGAGCTACACTGCTCTTCGGTGAGGCCCTCCTACCGTAGTATTTTCAATCTTACATGCTACTAATTTGGATGTTGATTTTCCACTGTGCAGTTCAAACATATTTCCAGTTTAATTGGTAAAACTCAGTCCCCAGACCCCAAAGAGAGGTGCAGCATTTTCAACCAAGCTCATCATTTTGAGTCTGCAATTGCTTGTTAAACCAAAAAGATGTGGAACTGAGAGCAATATGTTAAAGTTAATAACATGAATATTAATTCCCTGAAGAGTTATGGAATATATCTATTCTACCAGCTAAGCAAAGGTAACATTCCTCCAGCGCCGTAAGAGAAAGGCAGGCACTGAAGTAATAGTTTGCATTTCTTACTGACTCAGTTTAAAACGTGAGCAGAAACACTCATGTTCTAGTTAAGAAGAGAGCAGCTATTGCAATTGCCATCAAAGGCTTTCTGCAGGAGAGGTTTGGGACATCCCAGGCTTGGGTGGGCAAGCCAGGGGAGGACCACTGATCCTCAAGAGCAGAGCTTAGAGACAGCCCACGTGCTCGAGTTTGGGTATTCCTAATATCAGAGTTGTCAGAAATCAGACAACTACTGGCAAACCCTTGGGCCTGAGTGCCCAGGTATGGCTTGTGTGCCTTTGCTGTCTTCGCACAACAAATCTGGGACTTCTTCCTAGCACCAGGACACCCATTCTCCCAGGAGAGCAACACCATGAACTTTTTCCTCTGACTACAGAGAGAGCATTTTGCGGGAATACCAGTTTTCCCCAGTCTTGTTAGATACACCATAAAAATGCTGACTGCCTCAGACTTCATTAAAGGCTTAGTCTCTGGATACAGTTGGGTGTAGAGACAGAGTAAAGAAAGAAGTATCTCTCTACCAAAAGAGAGCTCTGGAAACACCAGGGCCCCAAACCAAGGGGTGCAGGCACCTCTAGGCATAGGTGGCAGCTGAACAGGGGTTTCAGGCAATCACCTCCAGGAAACAGTATCCGGAGTCCTCCCAAAGCATCCTTGAAGCGCATGTCTTCCTACAGAGGGTCCTACACCCTGAGTCACCATACAAATAATTTCAGGTGCTAGAAGATCAAGTTTAAAAAAACAACCCCAAGTTTGCCTCCTCCCGTGGGGAGAGCGGTAACCTCTCAGCTGGCTCTGGAGTAGCTGGAATATTTTCCCCTGTTGCCCAGATCGTGCTTGAATCTAACAGCCCTCTCTAACGGGTCTGGCCTTGATCCCACCTTGACCAGTCCTGAGCCAGAACTTCTTGTCGCAGCCATTTCCCTCACTATTGTGTTTTTCCTTGCAGTTTGTCAGCCAAAAGCAGTGCTAGAGAGGAGGAGAAGAGGTCAAAGCCTGCCACAAAAGGGGCCTCTTACAAGAGGGTCAGTGGAGCTTGTAGGGAAGAGACAGTTTACGACTGCTGTGGCCACAATGTCTTACAAAAACAGAGATTAAAACCACAGCTAAAAAAATGAGCAGAAGAGCCATTAAGCATATGTTGGGTACAAGCTAATAAACACATAAACAACAACAATTGCTAGTTAACCACAGGCGAGAACTTTCTACAAGCCGCAGGTACTAGGCACAAATTGACAATAATCAGGTTTAATGGGTTTGGTTTACAGTCTCACTGGTTTGCATGTTTTATTCTTTTCTGCAATATTAGCCAGTAAAATAAAGTCTCTCTGTATTTGCAAATCTGTTGGGGTGGGAGAGTCCCAGATGTTGGAAGAGTCATTGTCAACAGAGAGCCCCAGGGACTGGGAGTTGTTGTTCTGTGATAATGCTGAGGCCTCAGGCAGAGTGTGAAGAGTACAATAACAACAATGAAATTTGAAGCCAAACCAGAAGTGATAATTAACAGAAGTGCTTAAGTCCAAGGGAATAAACTCAAACTTTTACTTCCATTCAGATGGAAAGCCCTTTGCACTGGAAAAATGCAGGAGGTACCACACAGAGGGATGTGTAAAACATGACGACTGCATTTCAGTATAAAATTTGAAGGTCTGCTTTGGTTGGACCAGAAATAGAAACAAATGAAGCTCATTTGGAGAAAACCACAGCAGTCGTTTAGCTCGGTCTCCAAAAGAGTCTGCCCAGACCAAGACAAACACTAGCCTAGGTCTCCAGAGCAGCTGCGTGCATTCACAGCTTTCCTCCAGGGTCGCACAGAAGCCAGAGAGCTCTACTCTTCCCACTCCCAAGGAGGAAGAAAATCCTCATTCCACTTTCCATTCGTGTAGCAGAGCTGCTTTCCAGGGGAAGGTACGGCCGTCCCTGCAGAGACACGCACACCTGCACAGCTCTTCGCCACCGCTACGCATCAGGGGCACCACACTGCCTGCAGCAGAGGGAGCGTTCATGGCGATCAAAGCTTAGAGAACGCACCATAAGGAGAGGAGTCAACGCCACAAACAATCATTACTATTCTGAGACATTTCTATAGCACCCCGAGTTTAGCTTGCATTTCACAAACATGATCAGAGAGTCTGCCTGACCCAGAGAGGCTCTAGTCAATGTAGGGCTGAGCACACAAGCAAACCAAAATACAGCTGTAAGAGCAGCAGGGAGAGGGACTTGGAAGAAAAGAGAAGGAGGAGGAGCAGGTACTCAGCAGAACCTGACTTAGGAAGAGCTTTCAAATTATTTACTTGTTTTATCAGTATCTGTTGCACAGTTTTGCTGATGGAGCACACACAAATACCTTCAACTCTCTGACGAAGAAGCAGAAAGCAATGACATGACTTACCTATTTCCATGAACTGAGACCGGGTTTCAGGTAGGTCCTTGCTCCAGGCCAACCACAATACCCATAAAATGGGGGAAAATACCCAGAGCAGCCCCGAGCAGCCCCTCTCCCACAGCAGAATAACCTTTCCCCACCTCCCCCTCCAACTGATTTGCCCTTTGCTTCCTGATTGGCCCCAAGAACCTCACACAGCAGTGTGGGGGGAATTAATTACATCCTCCTTAAAGACTGCTGATTAACATTTCCATCACATGCTAACGAGACACTTCCTGGCTTCAATCTGCTTTCCTTCATTACAGCTTTCTGGAGACAAACTTTATACATTTATGAGAAACATTAAATGCACAATCATCTAACTACAATTTATAGCTGTCCTGGCTCTGTGGAGTTTGTGTAAAGACTCAATATATTATAGTATGAAATCTGGAATGGGCTCCTTAGAGCTAGATCTCCATCCACAGCTGTTTCTTAGGTCACTTTGGAGGTTGCCATCACCGTAAAAAACAGCAACCAAGCCCAGAAACGTGGATTGATGCAGCCTACTCGAGCCTGCGGAAAATGGAGGGGAAACTCCACCACAAAAAATAGCAGCAACGCAATACCTGGAGGACTTCCAGCAAAAGCACAGGGTGATCTGACTAGTTAATCATACCTCCAACAGAGAGAGATTATTAGGGAAAAAAGTTAGCATTGACATTTTGGGCAACCGGCTAAAAAAAGAGAGAGAGAGAAATAACAAACAAAGATGACTGAGCAATACATGTGAAGATAGGAATGAAGGCGGGCACCTGGAGTATTTCTTGCATTTAATGCAAGAGAAAGGTTCCAAGGCATGAATAAAATGACTTGACTCCTGTATCAAGGGTTTTGCAGTTATATGAACTGTAAAGCTTATGAGCCCTTGCATTTAGCACATACATTCAACATCCAGAGTTTCGCTCCAATACATAATACAATAAATACACAAGAAGCTTATTGTAATAAATACCACACCACTGCAAATGAAATAGTAATTAGAAGCATAATTCAGACAGATTTTAGTTAATACCTATTTACTTGGAGGTACTAATCTCCCAAATAAATGTCCTAAGTATACAAAATGTGTCTCCATGCTCCCAACATGCCTCTGTCAAAAACTGTTCACCCGCTAATTGGAATTTAAAAAATTGCCCCATTTCTTTGAGTATGTTGGCAACAGCTATACCAGTTTTTGCGAACTAAATGCTGCTGAGGTGAACAGTTTAGCACCTCACTTGCGAAAGCTGGTGTGGGCAAAGCAATCCCTCCGCCTTGCCCTCCCCGAGCCGGGTCGGGATCCATCGCACAGCTACTCCCACTAATGGGAGTCGATATGGCCAAAAAACACTGGCAAGCCTCTTTCCTCCCTCCTTGGCCGATTCCCAGCGCGCACCCTCTCCCAGCCAGCTCACCGCAAGGCCATGGGTTTAGCCATGAACCGTCCCAAGTGCAGGGGGACCTGCACGCTGGAGGGGAACGGAGACAGTGTCACACCAGCCCAGCATGTTTCTGCCCGTTGGGTGGATGGGCAGCAGGAGGAACGGGGGCTCCTCTGCGCATTCCCTGTGTTAAGAATGTTGCCAGCGTGCTGCACTTCTGCTGGGTCTCTGGGGTGGCTCAGCCTTCATGCCTGAGCTTCATAGTGAGTCTAGGAATTATTTACAAATTTGGAGTAACAGGCAGTAGAGGGGAAAATTGTTTATTCATACTAGAGTGGAGCCCAGAGGTCCCAGTGGAGATGAGGGCTCGCCTGCTCCTGTTTCTGAAAACGTGCAGAGTACAAGGCAGTGCCTGTTCAGCCTCACACCAAAAGACCAGGCAAAAGTGAGAAACGAGGAGGTTCGTTTGCCTCCATTGGCAGAAGGGGAAGGGAGCGAAGCCTATGAGACTTGCCTGGATGCACAGCCAGCCTGTGGCAGGGAGGGAAGCAGCGCTTCCAAGTCCCGGCACAGTATTCACACCTCCAAATTATTCAAGTCCTCAGCGAAGCAGCGCTGAGCCAACAAAAATGAGTTGTGGCCTTTGCCCAGGACTTGACCCCTGTTCTCCAAAGAAAAGATTAAAAACAATAACAAAGATTAACTTTCACTTCTCATTTATGTGTGACCACGGTGGCTCTGGAGCCCTGCCCAAGCTGGGGATGGGTGCACGGGGTGCTGGTGTGACCAGAGCAAGGCTGTGCTCGTGGAGCTACGTCCTTCCTGGTGGAGGGAGAGAGAAGATGACCTTAGGGGAGCTCACCAAAGCTCCTGGGTGATGCAGAACCCCACCTCTCTGGGGTGCACTCTGATCAGGGAAAAAAAGATCAATCGTCCTATCTCCTGCTCAATACCTGGAGATCCCCCCAGACCCTCCGGTTGGAGGGAGGGCAGGCTGTGCTACAGAGAAAGTCTTCAGACTCATGGACACGTGTGCACCAGCAATTGCCACCGCCGCTCAAGCTGGACCCAGAAGCACCTGTCAGCCCTTGATGAAGTAAAAGCACAAAATGCCATCAGCTGTGACAGGCCAGGGATTGATCTGGCCCTGCGGAGACAGCAAGGGGGAAAAGTGGAGAGTGTTAGCCTACATGGACCATAATTCTGCAGCCCCGGGCTGTGCATTCATTGCTGTCTTTTCTTCCCTCCATCACTGGGGTCATGTGCAGTAAGGAATTTTATCCTGCGGGGCTGCCAGCCTTTTAATCCAAGCAGTTCATTTTCTCCTTGGAATTCATCTTCTGGACCAGGACGCACTAACTGCGAGCCTGCATTTGTGATAAAGACTGTGAGACATAAATATTTTACACTGGTAATGAGATATTTAGCATTGATATACAGCTCAAAGCCCAGTGCAATTCCAGCTTTGTTAATTATAATGAACTATTGTAGGACTCGACTTCATCTGCTCCTTGTAAATCTTGCAATGCTGGTGTGATGTGCTGGTGGCTTCTTTCCAGGGTAAGGCTGGAGCTCAGCCTGGTGAATGTTTAATCAGATGTTCAGGCCCACTATAAGAGCAGTTTAATGGTGTGAATGGTGCGTGGGTTGTGTTATGCTTCTGCCTGGCTCCCTTCTGGAGATGAAGATACAGTCCTGTGCATAGCGCCTGAGTACAACTCTGTTGTAAATCCACCATTTTTCTCCAAACAGGTCTCAAGCAAGGACTGAAGCTGTTAACCGTGAGGACTGTCTTCTGCTGCCTGAGCTGCCACGACTGGTAGGACAGCAAGCCAGCTTTGCTCATACAACTGGACCTCTGGAAGAGGATGTGGACCTTAGCCATCTTTTTTGAAGTCCTTTGGGCACCTCCTGTCAGCTGACTGCTTTTCATGTGGCAACAACATATTCAAGCCTTATCACACCTCCCAAAGCCTGTGATGGACAGCAACTCTGTCCCCATCCCCTAGCCCAGCATCTGACACATCCCATCCCAATTTTGGCAAGCTGAAAGCTCACATCCATTGATAGTGTGTAAATAGACAGTGCAGACACACCGTGTGTTGGGTTAAAAAAAAAATAATCTACATTCAAAGCAAAGCACAACGAAGCCCCCCTGGATTTCGGCTGATACAGACTCAGGCTAGGAGGCAGAAGCAATCTCTCTCGCTGAGAAGGGACTGTCCTCCCACATTTTCCTTCCTTTGCCTGCTGAGGACGAAGGGTCTGGTAAGACACAATGCTTCTTACACTGGATAGTGCCTCTGAATGGGAGGCGGCTGTTGTATCCCACGCTCCTTCCTTCCCTCCATGCCTGGGAGTACCTGCCCGCCCCTCTGCTTCTCCCCACATCTTTTGGGGGAAACAGCGCTCTTGATCCAGTTTGGTATGATTGCTGTGGGCTGTCACACGGCAGGAACTGCTCTACTCCCCCAGCCAAAAATGCCGCAGAGCTTTTTATCCTGTGAAATACTGAGCCTTTAGAGTTATGTTTGTGTGCCCAGAATCCCGCAGGATCAAGGCCCTTTACCCTGAAGTGTGCGTAGGACATGAGAGGAGAGGAGACGAACACACTTTCAAGTTGATTTGATATTGAAAAGTCACATACCTCTGTCCAAACAGGCTAGCCAGCATGGATCAGGCTCTGAATAAATCCTGCCTGTGCTGAAGCACCTGGAAATGGAAGATATCAATGGCAGGAGCAGCCTCAAGTTAAAAATGTGATGGAGTGTGAAGCTGGCGTTGGGAACTGCCAGGCAGGAATGGCACGGTTCCGCCTTTATTTAGAATTAGTGGATACTTGAAAAAGTAGCTTAACATTTTGTCAGATGCTAAGCATAAATCTGGATGATAATTCACGCTACACTAGACTCTTTATAACAGTAGTTTGCTAAAACAAATTGAATTCAAACCTATATTCATTTACTTACTTAATGCATGGCGTATCTGTGAATAATTTTTCATAGTCTAAAAAAAAATTCTGGGCACAGGCTTAGTTGGAAAAGGGCCAGCAAATCTAAAATTAATGTACATTAAAGCATAACTGGTACTCTAAGTGCATTTGTTATATGCAACAATAACTGCTTTAAGCCTTTTTTTTTGAGAAAGAGATTATTGTGTAATAGCTAAAAGAAGTTTAGATCTGAAAATCCTGGGGTAGAATGACAAATCAGAGCTTCTTATATTTCAGACTGGGGTTGTGCAAATTTGGGAGAAGGGAAAGACCCAAGCAATTTGGCACTTTGAAGATGCAGTGTTATTAATGGAACAATTTAGAGAAAAAGTTTTCCTTTTTCCTATTTAAATGGTTACTGGGGGTGGAGAGAATGAAACTTCTTTGCTTTTGAAGATGTGTTGAAACATCTCCACTCTCTCCTCATCTCTCCCTCACTTGAAAGCATGTCACTTCAGAAAAAAAAAAAATTATTCCACTTTTACACATTGCATTCCAAAACGGAAGCGGTTTTTTTTTTTTTTTTTTTGAGAAGTAACAGGGAAAAAAGTGCTAAGTTCTGTAAAAGTGAGGGCCCCCTTCTACACCAGTTCTGCACAAAAATGATCATTGCAGTCCTGCAAAACCAAACCCAGGTAAGGTTTGACAGCAAGTGAAAGCCTGACCCTCAGTGTTGACCTGCTACGCAGACAGGACCATCTGGACAAGAGCAGTGTAATTTATCAGGGCCACCCAGAGCATGAAGGGTGGAAGACACCCCGCAGGATCTCGTGTTTTACGTTACTCCCTCCTATGAGGATTCATATCTCAGAAAGCAGGAACACTCGTTGCACACCATCCGAAGGCTGCCTTACATTTCACCTCTGTGGCATCCCCTCCAATGCACATTAATATTCATTTCTTCTTCCTCCCCAATCCCAACAATTATTTACTTTGCAAAGGATTTACTGTGACACTTCAGCTGAAGGCAATGTGTATAAGCCCCACTCCTGCTGTACAAGAATTAATTTTTAGAATTCTTAATTTATTAGCAATTAATTTCTTCTAAATTATAGGAGAGGCGACCTGCTGTAGATAACTGTTCCTTTCTAATGCCTTCCTAGAAAGTCTTTCATTAATGAGCCCATTAATTTAATGATGGCTGGGGCAAATCATCCAGAGAGAACCCTTCAGTTGCAATCTGTATGTCCCACCTCATATTCTTGAGAACATGGTAAGAAGAAAGCTGGGTTTGTTTGCAATAAATGCTGGTATAAAATATGCCTGTATATGTATGTATGCAAATAGCCTGATCTAGCATCATTAAACCTCTTAAGGAAATATGAAGTTTTGAAGCCATTTCCCACTTTAGAGCTCAGGCAATGACTGGAGCATCTGCATTAAATGTTTAACGTTCAGCGGAAGTGCAAATCACCATTTAATTAACTTCTTCCATAAAATATGATAGTTTAGTGAAGTGAACACAGATGAATTATCATTATTCAGGAGAATGCTGAATGTGTTGGTGAATACCAGACTTTGCAAATCTGACAACAGTGGATCAGGGAGCTCCTGGTATCTAAAACACAGTGGGTTTTTTTAAGGGACCGCTTATTATTCATGAAACTGCGTTTTTCCACAGCAGCCACTGTTATCAGACCCAGGCACACAAACGCAGAATTAAAGGCAAAACAACTACTGCCAACAGCTGGCAAAAATAACTTCCTTGAGCAATCATTCATTAGCTTCTGAGCTGGAGCCTCTGTAAAGCCACTGTCTGATGCTAAAGACAAGTGTCACTATAATTCTCTCATGAGGGGAAGTCACTGTTCTTAGAGATTATTTGATAGATGTCACTGAGGTATGATGTGAGACAAGTCATCCTTGACTTCCTCTGAAGGGCACTGTTGCAGTCCCTCCAAGAAGGACCAGATGCAGAAGGAGCAGGAGAAGCCACTACACAGAAAGCTGAGCAGAATTCCCTCTTGCTGCCTGCAAAAAATCAGGTGACTGCAACAGGCAGAGCACGGGCTGCAAACTTCAGCCCTCTGTGCAGAATCCATGGGACAAACTCTTGGGGTGGTGGTGAGCCTGGAGTTACAAATGGAAACAGGGAGCTTTGCCGCTAGATGCTCTGGTGCTGCCTACTTTAGCAGTCTCCTGAGAGAAATGAGCTGTCCCAGCCCGTGCTCAGGCTTCCCAGAGGGTCAGAGATGCATCCTGCCCTCTGAGGTATTGCAAAGATCACATCACATTGCTTTGCTAGAGGTGCCCCTGTTCCTCCATGTCTGTTCAACAGTATCACTGATTTCTTGCTCAAACTCCAATTTTGTGGACTTCTGTTCATCCCCTGAGCCATCTGGAAAGGATTAGCGACTTCGAATGGATTCATTTTATCTGATTATTGCCATCTACCACTGTGCCACTCATCTACGCTCGTCTGTAGTCCGTGGAGATGAGGACAAGTCTGTTGAGCACTCTTATCTTAGACATATCTCATGGTGAGTCACCCCCTTGAAATGCCTTTCCCTCTCTCTGTTGATTATAGATGGAGCCTAGCTGCTCATTTTATGTGGGATAGTTTGTTGTTTTTTTTTAAAATACTGCTGCCGTGCTATGCACTGCCCAAGAACCAGACCAGACAGGGCTACGTCTGCCTGTGGGGAAAGGAGAGCCTGTCCTGCAGTATGTGGGTTTACAAGGCAGCACAGACATGAGCGAGTGCAGAGAGTGCCCCTGTGGAATAATCCTCAAAACAGGGGGAAAAAAAAACTGTGCAAAGATGACCTGAGGCACTTCTGATTGTTTGAGAAATGAAGAGTAATGAAGCCAAATGTTTCAAAGTTGGAGTTCTCCTATTTTGTTTTCACTCTTCCACTAACGACGACCCTGCACTTCATCTCTCGGGTGCTGATCTAACAGTGCTTCTGCTTGCCGAAATATTTTTTTCCCTTTTGATAGATGTTTCCTTGAAACAACTCTTCTCAATATAAAAACACATTCCATTTGAGCAGTCACTAAAACTGTCTTAATGTCTCCGCTCTTCACTTGAAGAAAAACCCCAGCCCCAGAGAGGTGATTCTCTGCTTACATAGAGGTAAATACATCTGTGTCAAAACCAGCTTAATTTAATGTCACTTCAGCAGTCATTTAACTCTGGTTGGCTGTCAGAAACCATCTCCTTTGCCTTGAATACTTGCCATTAACTTCCCATCGATAAGTCCCTAATCTGTAACAATCCTGTGCTTTTTTCCCCCTGCTCCTTTCATCAGCCCTCTCTGATCTCTTCTCCTGCTCATGGTGATGCCCACCGTAGTGGGGTCACAGCTGACAGGGGCCACAGAAGTGGCCACTCATCTTTCGAGACAATTTTTTATCGTGAGTGCAGCTGACATGCTCACACGTGCACACATATTTTACCATGGCTTCTCGTTGGAGGGTATGTCACTGAGTTGCCCTTTGCCATCATTAGCTGGGTTAAGTCTGAAGTTGGAGGTGGTTTCTATTGCAAAAATGCAGGCAATTGGCATACATAGGGTACAAAATGTTGGGTTTTTTTTTGTTTGGAAACAGGGACAGATGGAAACAGAGTTCTATGTCCAGAAAATAAAGTGTTACAACAAATGCCTACTGCAGCGCTTAGATATGAGTGTCCAAGAGAATCTTGGATGAAGTTTCTAGAGGCCCACAAGGCACAAGGGCAGTTAGGTGCTTGCGGAAGGGATTTACAAGACCCAGCATGCTAAAACATCTTCCTATCGCCCAGCCCAGCCAGGTAAAAATACCAGAATTCAGCCAAGTGCAAGTCAGGGATATCGTGACACAGCAAGTCCACCCTGCTCATGACCATGAGAAAGAAGGATGGGAAATTTCTACAGATACAGAGCAGAACGGCATGTTTTTCAGTAGTCACCATCTTCAGAGAAACTTTGAAGATGCCACAAATGCAATTGCCTGAAAAGAGCATGAAAGTGTTTATGCAGGTGGCAGTTTATCAATCGATCATCACTTTCATCAACAGCTTTTCATTCCTTGTTCCCATCAATAGGGACATCTCTGAAGGTTCGTTCCGATCAGGACAGACTAATTGGTACTAGAAAGTTCAGTGTTCGAAGATTGTATGATTAGGGAAATGTACAAATTCAATTTCTTTCAACCAGATTCAATTCTAATCTAATCAGAGAGATAGAAAAC
The DNA here is from genome assembly GCA_013398815.1 of Ibidorhyncha struthersii. Classification (NCBI taxonomy): domain Eukaryota; kingdom Metazoa; phylum Chordata; class Aves; order Charadriiformes; family Charadriidae; genus Ibidorhyncha; species Ibidorhyncha struthersii. Next base: position 1,111,926 of record VZSZ01011807.1, on the reverse strand, counting down.
TCCAGTGTAATAATGACAAAGAAAATGACTTTGTTTCAGGCCATTTAAATGTCCCTTACTGCAAACACTCCACCAGAAGAGGCTGTGTTTAGAGTCAGAGACAGGGTATTTGCTTTGAATTCAACAGCAAATGGGCCATTTTCTGTGTCTAAATTAACATTCTCTCTTTTTGAGAGAGAGAGAGAGACACCATCTAAGTCAAATGAGCATTTGTGACATTTAATAAAGCAATTATATCTAAAGGCTAGGGGCTTGAGATAGAATAGGCTGGCTAATGTTGTCTCGGAAAAGTCTCTCGATAAAGGAATGATGCTTCTCTGCAGGCTTCCGATGACCTTGAACAGATTAAAATTGGTAGTGGAGAGTGTCTTCCATCAGCACTATTTAAGTCAAAACCCGATCTGAACAAAAGCAGGTTATTCTGTGTTCCTAGGTAGCTATTTCAAAAAAGCCTAAAGAACTGAGGAGCCTTGTTGGCTCACAGGCTCTGAGGTGCTTGACAGCGTGGCCAACCAGCATCCCCAAAGTGACTGCACCACCTCTTGGCTTGCTGTTGGCTAGCCTGCTTGGTACTGACTGTATCATAGGTGGCTTTTATACCTTGAACTGAGACCCAAGCTGTGCTGCTAGACTGCTGCAGACACCTGAGCTAGCTAGTTTAAAATGAGCTTGGGTCTATCTACATAAGCTTCACTTGCTCCTTTGACTTTCTTGATACTCAATCCTAACAGTGAGCAGCAGTTCAACATGTTTAGAGACGGACATTCAAAGTATACTGAGCTTTTGGGAAATCTTACTGTTGGTATTACAGCAACGCCTGGAGTTTCTGAGCAGGGATCAGGGCTCTTGGAGCCACACAAGCATAAGGAGGATATATCTGGAAGTAAAATTTGAGAAAAGCAACCTGCTTGGTCTAGCTGCTCTCCTGGAAAGAAATTCCCACCAAGCGCCATGTCAGCAGAGCAGCATCTATGTTGGGAACTGTTGGAGTGCCTCGCCAGGTACTTGTGCCTGACTCAACAACAATAAAAATCAAGGAGGGGCCAAATTACAAGATCAGGTTTGAGAAACTCAGCATTTAAGTGACTCAGAGTCGGCTGATGAATCAGTGGCACAGCTGGAAGTAACCTCTAGGAGTCATGGCTGTACAACCCTTCTTTCCTTGATGTGACACTGCTTACTGTTAGAGCTGTAAAATTCCTTTTGCTGGCCTCGGAAACAGCAGCTCATTTACTCACTGCGCATTCAGCCCAAATGGGTCGGCATTGCTTCACAGAGGCCTCACCACAATACGCCTCGGCGCCGACTGGAAATACTTCCACGCTCATAACAATATGCATTGTCTTGAGCTGGTGTGCAGCCAGGGTCAGCAGAGAATTTCTTCTTCTTTATACGTTTTTAAAGTGAATTTTCTGCTTGTGAGAGGTCCTTGATTGACAGGTCTGGAGACTGAAGTCCTTAATTTAGCAGGAAAACAGGGGCAGAATGGTTACAATATGAGCTTTAGTTCTGTTCTAGCATTTTGTTGCGCCTCAAATTTGGGCTGAATGGACCAATGCTAAGTATGAGAAAAATTTTCCTTTACTCCCTGGCCTATCCACGTGCTGAAAGGTTGGCTAATAGGAAGCTTGCTGTTTTTATGGGTGACACTGAGGTTTGATTTCAACCTAGTTGTTATATCAGCTGAGGCTTTAGTGACAAGGATCCATTCTTGTACTTTTTTTTTTTCCAGCTAATGAAAACCCTGGCCAACAATAGCGACCCAGCTGTGAGAAGTTCAGTGCTTTTTCTCTGCTCCTACAAAACAAAGCCCACTCACTTCTTCTCTTGGTCTGGCCTTGCTCATGGCAGCTTGCTCACTGAGCACCGAGGCTGGGGAACCTCAACGGGGGAGGGCATCTTGCTCAGACAGCTGCAAGGACAAAAGGATGAAGCCATCACGCCTGTGCGATGACAGTCAAGTTGGAGCGTTTAGAGGGCTCATGCAATGAGAACTTGGTCCTTGCAGGAAAAGGCTCCTTTTGGCAATTAGCAGCTAGACTCTAAGATTGACAAAAGGGGTCAAGAATTTAGACCGATATCAGAGATTTCAGAGAAACTGCCCCAGATTTATCCTATTGCACTACAGAGTCCATTCAGGCATGTGTGAATAAAAACAACAATAATCGATAGACCAACACCTGGCAACCAGTCTCCCTGCACAAGGTGCTGTGCAAACACATGGAAATGTTGTCCTGGTCATTAGCAACCTCCATTTTAACTCAAAACCTTGGCAAAAAAGGCTTTTCCTAGGTGACCTTGTTACTTGTTTGATGAGGCGTGATGTAATCCTTCAGATCCTCACCAGCCTGTGGGTACCATGCTCACCGTCAGAGACCCTTTGGTACCTTGGAAGAGCCCGAGTCCTTCCTAAACTCATCCAGCAATGAGTGTCCAGCTGTGTGAGATTTTAGGAGCTTCAGTTTGTGATAAGGAAGTGAATGCTCTTTCCATTGAATTGGATGGGTATTTCATAGACAATATCCTGATTCAGTGCCATGAAAAAGCACCTTCCAGTCAGAAGACTATTTAAATCAATAAATATTACCATCATTTAATGACACTAAAAAATCATTTCAGAAGAGACGGTGAACCAACACTAGCAGTCTTTTAAATCTAATGACCTATGAATGAAACCAAATCATCTGTGCATTTGACATATTCATCAATGTTTTATTCCATTCAATTATTTGTTAATAAACACAAGCCTCACTATTGTAATTTAATACTCTCAAATTATAGATGAAGGTATGGGGCTACCTGTCTTCTAAGTCATTAAATTATTGGGTTTTGGTTATAAAAAATTTTATTGCCCCAATAATACCATTTTCGGGAGAGGTTTTCATAAGCTTCATTTGCATGTTGATTTTTTATAGTAATTATCAGTAAAAGGTCAAATATTTGCTTTATCTATATAATTCAATTTTAGAAATGCCTTTGGGATTCAAATTAACTCCCTTGTAATATCTTCATTGAAAAAGAAGATTAATTATGCTTACAAGAAACCTAATTTGGCTTATCAGACCTTTAATGTTACAGGGATCGTTAATGCATTTAAATTTAGGATTAGTGGAGTGATCTGGTTCTATTATTTTGGTGACTTTAATATTTGTCATTATTTTTATGCATACAGTTTCTTTTCCCTGAAGTGAAATAATAATGTCTATTATAAAGGAAATAAACATTATATATTGACCTTAGTAATTATGCTTCTGGTTTTTAAGAGTGCATAAAAAGATTTATTTGTGACTCACATATAAATTCAGCACTCATACGTTAGGTGGACTCTGGGTGGTAACACTGCAAAATTCATAAGGGGAGGAGAACTTGGGAGCGCTGGCAGGGCCAGGGAGTGGGATGCGTGCCAGGATCGCAGCAGGGACCCCCAGAAGGAAGAAATGAGCTTCAGCCCTGCTGCACCCATCCTTCCCCTCCTTCCACTCTGCCTGCATCCCGCCTGCATCCCGCCTGCGCAGCGCGTCAGGGAGCAGCGCTGGGGCTTGTGGGCTGCCGGGGATAGCTGGAGGATGCTCAGCTCTGCTGCAGTTACGCTCGTGGGAGTTTTTCAGTTGCGCTGACTTTCTTGGGAGCAGAATGGGAGAACCAGTGAGCGCTTTTGAGAATACTGGCTGCAGGCCTGGGTTCATCCCACCTGCCTAAAAATATCCCCAAACCCACCTCATTTCCTCCACTGTTTTTCTGGAGGCAGAAACACCGTGTGCACAGCCCACAAACCTGATTTTGTGGGTGGCTGCAGTGGTTAACTTTGCCGGCTGAATGGGGAAGAACTGGGAGCGCTCCAAAGCTGAGACTGCTGTACAAACCTCTAACTGTATTAATAAACACATATCCGTGCTCTTCTAGCTGTCTTCTTTCTCCCTCAGTTATGCTGTGGTTGTTGGTATGGGATACAATTATTCATGCCATGCTGATTGCCGGGATTTTGGGTTATTTATGCCAGGCTAATTGCTGTGGTATTGCAGTGTTCATGCTAAGCTAATCACCATGGTATTGGATTATTTATACTGAGCTCACTGCTGTGGTATTGGGTTATTTATGTCGAGCTCATTGCTAGGGTATTGTGTTATTCATGCCGTGCTTGTAGCCGCAGTATCGAGTTATTTATCTTGTGCTTATCCCTGTGATATCTGATTATACTGATTAAACCAGTTGCTCCTTTTAGTAGGCTATTCCATTGTCTGATCGAGTATCAGAGAGGAAAATCGTCCCTTCTCTGCTCTTCAGATCAGGTTCACATTAATGTTTGCTTTTGGTTGACTCTCTGTGAAACCTCCTGGCAGTGTGACTCCACCAGAGAACTTGGATGTAGGGTCTCTAAGTGGTTGCACATGCAGTGAAGATGTGTTAGCACTGCCAGGGCTGCCCTCTCTTGTACCAGCTCCATCTCTGAATTGGCAGTTCTATAGCAGTGTGGATGGAGGTTACAAGCCGGGTCGCACTGAAATCTGGACAAAGAGCTCCGATCATTTTCTTGAGTTCTAAGTCAGATTTGCCTTTGCTCTGCTGTTCTTCGGCATGAAGACTCCTGCAAGCCATTCTCTTAGAAATTTCTGAAAATACTATGTAAGGTCATCTATTTTTGCAATTCATTTACTGCCAGCTCCAAATCCATCCCATGTCCATAGCAGGACATCCACACGCAGCTGAGGTACACGAGGCATTCACCCCTTCAGTGCCTGAAAAGAAAATATGGCCGGGACTTTTCACCCCTGCATTTACCAGGTGTCTTACATCCCATCCTACCTACTTGTATTGCATACTAGAGATGGGATATTTAAATCTGAGTGAGTCCAGTGGTAACATGAACATTGTCACACGAATTTGCAGTGCCCGAGTGCCCAGTGCAGGTGGGGCACAGGTGCTCGTGCTCTTTCAGGGTCAGATCTACCATATTCTCAGCCTTCAGACACTCCTTGAGTGATGACTGTGTTACCGGCCCGCTTTGTAAGTGATGATCCTTTGGAGGCCTCCCTGAGAGTGACCAAATTGTTACACGCTGGTGTAAGTAGGGGCATTCGACATGGTCATTTTTCTCCTCCGGCTCTGCAAACGCGGCAGTGAGAGGGAACGTGCTGTCATTTGCAGTTCCAGGAACAGGCGACGCTCTCTTGGCAAAAGGACTTTTATTTGCTTGTGGGACTGCAACTGCAGTAGGGCTTGTGATGAGCAGCAGGTATTTGTTCCTGACTTTAGATACCCACACAGATAACACTGGCCCGAATCACTTCATCTAACCTCGGCCACCGAAGCTCTCCTGGAAAGCGCTGCTCTCTGCGGTGCTGTCCTCTCCTTGGCTTTGAGGAGCCTCACTGATTCACCTCAGCTGGATGCCCAACTTGGGGAAGTGACGAATTTCATCCCTAATCGATGTGTCCAAGGTCAGACCGAAGGATTCAAATCCCGCTCCCTCAGTCTCCCCCCAGCCCCCAACATTCCTGGCCATTGCTCCAGCTGGAGCCATGACTGCTGCTCGTCTCTGCCGGTTACACACAAACAAAAATGATCAGCTTAGTGGCGTCTGCTTTCCTTTAAATTGTTTCCAGGATTTTTTTTTGTGCATCAGTGACTCAGAACTATCTATGTTTCAATACTGCAAACTTTAAAGGTGCTTAATACATTAAAAAAAATAAATCGTTCCAAGAAATAAGCACTGATGTTAGCTTAGGAGAAAATCTTTTAAAGTGTTTTTGTTTTGCTAACAGAATGCTGCTATGTATTATTCATTACAGCCTCTGAGATTTAATTATTATTAGTGCTACTGATGATTGCTAGAAAAATAAACCGTAGCAGAAGGTGTCCGTCATTGTGTGAAGGGCATATATATATGTTGTATAACTCAGTATACCCATTTGCATTAATCTCATTAGTTGCTCACAATGCAACTCCTGCACTGCTTCTCGCTGGGGGACGGGGAGAGTGCAGAAGTGAAGGGACACGTCTGCCCTGCCTGCCCTGCCCTCTCTGCCCCGTCCCCGCGCGCCTGCCTGCGCTTTGTGTTTCAGAACACAGAGCGGAGGATGAGTTCATTAAGTCCATCTCTGGCTTTTTGCCTGCGCTTGGACTGTACCTGGGGTTCCTCTTGGGGGATTGCTCAACCATTTTCAGCCCTTCCCACCCCACGCGGTCTCACCCGCAGCATCGAGGCACCTGCAACAAGGAGGACGAAGTTGTTCTGCCAGGAACAACCCCTGCTCTCTGCCTGGTGGCTTGGGGCAAACACAGGAAAGCTACTGGAGTGAGTTTAAGAGGAAATCTTGATGCGGCAACAAGCGATGCCTTTTAGCGTGCTCTAAACAAGACACACAAGCTCGCAGGCAGAACACTGGAAGGCTCTGCCATTCCACGCTCTCTCCCAGCCTCAATCATTGAGATTCACAGATGATTGGTATTTTTCTCACTCTGCTTCAGTGTAATGCGATCCAATGTAACTCGGCTCAGCCCTGCACAGTACATCGTTTGTTATCACACCAGCCACACAAACAGCATCCTGCAGTGTTTCCTGGGGTGAAGCAGCACGGAGATGTAGACGCTTGTGCCAGGAGCTGTGGTGGTGAGGGAGAGGGCAGCACACCTTTCGTCCCTCCCTGCTGTGTTGCAATTCTGCATCCACCCTTCTCATTCACCCCAAGCCCTCTACGAAGCTTGAAGCCTCTCTGCTGGCACCTAATTTACCCACTGACTTGAAAGTCTCATTAATTGCCTGCTAGATCTTGCATGGCCTCTCTCAGAGGCACTGGAACTGTGTATGATGTCTGTGCGAGGGTTTTAACAAAACACTGCGTACACATTGCCTTTCTGTTCAGTAACTCTGCCATCCCTGGCTCCATGTTTGGGGCTCTCATTAGAGTCCAGAGAGAGGAGGAGAAGAATGTGAGTTCTTTAGGCTGAAAGTCAATCTCTGCCCCTTCTGTCTTACGTGACCTTGTTGAATTACTAGATCCTTTGAAGATTCAATTTCTTCAGCTGCTCCATTGGAGGAGCGGGAGCCACTTCTGTCAGGCTGAGCGTACCGGAGCTTATGAGCTACTTGGACACAGGCAGGGTGGGGGTTGAATAAGGACTGGGACTGTGTGACCACTCTGTCCTTGCGCCTGCAGGCACACGGGGCAGCACTGCGACAGGTGAAGGCTCTGGGCTTGGTGTTTCCTACTACACTTCTTGCTCAGCCCTCTTCTTAAGTCTCCTGTATGTCTCAAGGCGCTTGGTCTCTCGGGTGGTCCCACAGCTGTGTGAGATCTGTTGCCTCCTCTTTAATCCCCATTCCTCCTCCCTTCTTAAAAGCATTCCCTCTAAGGGAACAAAATGACGGCTGGAAAAACAGCCAGGAGGCTATAATGAATCAGGAGGGAGGTTGTGAAGCAGGTCCCCCATGATGGGCATGTGGATGTTAACGGGTCCAAGCACGTGCAGCCTCTAACAACAGAGGCTGAACAATGTTCAATGAAATCTAGAGGCCTACAAGGCTGCAAAGAAGGGAAGCGTATTCTAGTAACTTGCTTTTCCACTACAGCTCCTATTGTGAGATGAATGCATTAACTGCACAGAAGCACATCAAAAGAGAAAAAGCAGGGGCTGAATCTTTCAGAAAAGACAACAGCAAAAGAGATCATAGGACAGCAGGACTGAATTGAACCAGGTACCCATTGGGGAGGTGGGCTACGGAAGAGGTTTGATGTCCTTGATTTGCAAGAGATAACTTGAGCACACAGACGTGGATTGAAATCTTAGCCAGTTCAGTGTATCCCATACATAGCAGACACAAAGTTTGATACTATTTATTTTGTGTGATTGTAGAGCTGAGATGCTATATCTATCCTGTCTCCTGTGTGCAGATATGGAGGACATTGATTGTCCTTCTCCTGTGTTGGTGCAAATATTTGGATCCAGTTTTCCCCTCTCTCTGTTCTATGCAGGCTGCTGCCCTGGCTGCTGTCTTAAGCCTCCCCAGTGGCAGCATAAAATCTTTACTGGATTTTACATTACCCTTACGCACACAAAACAACTGCTGTCTTCAGCAAAGATTGAATGAAGATCTCAGGATTTGGCCCAGCAGTTTTCTAATCTGCTTCTGGGACCCTTTATGGAGAAAGGCAGTAGATAAATATGGGACGGTTGGCTGCGTGGAGCACAGGCGGATGGGTCGCTATAGGTTGTAACTCAGTGCTTCTCTATTGCAGCAAGTAGTCCACTCTGTCCTTGGAGCCCCAACGCCAAACGTTTTTACTGGGACTTGCGTGTTTAAAGGCTGGAGCTAATCTCATAAAATGGACGTGTAAAGTGCTGGACATTTACACTCGGATTGTTGAAAGCATATGGTCATGGGGCCACAGAGGGTGTTTCTCTGATTCTAATGCAGAAATATGCATTACATCTAAATTGACACTGAAAACTGACCTGAGCCTGGTATTAGAGACGATTAAATTAACCCCCAGCAATAGCGCCATATTACAAAAATGGTTAGATCTTAATAAATTGAAAATGATAACAGCAGCAAAAGCTGTACATTTTCCCTCATGTTCCTTTATTGCTGTAACACTTCTTTCCAGTTTGTTGCTTCCGTGGGTTTTATTAGCACATTTCAGTGGAGTAGATTTGCTCTGAAGTGATAAAAGCCGACTGTAATCAGAAAGCTTTATGTTATCTGCAGCAAACAATGGTAAATGCCACCTGAGAAGGGCTCTGTTCAATGCCTTCATTACTGTGATTAGTCTAAGACGCTAGAAGATAGCAACAAACTTCAAACTTGCTGATAACAGACTTTGTTAAGAACACAATAAACATTGAACACCCTGTACTTCAACCTAGTAAAGAGACAACTCCACTCCAAACGTACCCACGGCTAATCAATACGCCGCAGACCTGGCAGCGCGCGGTGTATAACAAGGTCTCCTCACCTGTGGTCACGGGGAATCCACCTAGAGCAGTAAAAGCAGGGCGACAATCGATGCTCCGATTCAGCACTCGCCTCAATGCAACTTGAGCATGTGCGTAAAATACAACGCGCGCGCTCCTGTCCTTCGCTCAGCCCGGCACAGGGGAGGAAGGGGGTTTGGCCACGGCATGGACCTTATGCTGTTCCTCTGCAAGAGGGACAATATCGCTCCTGGTGACTAGGAGGTTTGAAATAAAGCAAGGTGTGCAACTATGCTGTACTAATAAATGCTTCCCCTTTTGCCAAACGTCTTCTTTTTTTTTTAATTATTATTATTTTTTACAACATCTGTGTCAATACAGAAAAGTTTTCTGGGAGGTTTTTTTTTTTTGCTTTGGCTCAAAGCCACAATCATTTCAGGTGAAAGTGTTGCAACACCAGTTTACAGCAAGTGTGGTTTGGCTCCGGAGAAAAACGCCAACCACCAACAAAAAAGCTTTCTGGATGGGCAGCCAGCCCTACAGGGCACACCGGTGCTGTGTGCCGGGCACGGCAGGGCACCCGGGCTCCGGCACACGCCGGCGCGGAGGCTGAGGCTTAGCTGGGGAACCTGCTGCCGAGGGGAAAGGTAACACAAGCCAGCTCGGCTATCACTCTTCTTGGCACTCCAACAACCTTTCAGAATGAAAATACTCTAACTTCCAGCAAGAAATAATCAGTTTTGTGCCCAATTTCTAAATACAAAATTAATATTTCCATAGAACAGACAAACCTTATCGAAATAGCCCTTCAAAAAACAGCAGTCAAAACTTTTTAGAGAAAAATCGGTTCCAAGAGAAATATTCTGCTCAGGCTTAGCTACAAGCTGCTCAAAAGTGTTTCCCCTTAGCCCAGGAAACAGCATTTGGCTTTCTAGCCAGTGCGGTCTGTGCGGTGGAGTTCACACGCTTGCTGCAGGTAGTCAGAGGGTGCCTACGTGTTAAGAATGGCACATCGCCCTTATTGAAATACACTTGCTTCCTAGCTCTGTTGACAAATGCAAAAGGCAGAAATCTTAAATAGATCCGGGAAGAGCAATCCCGCTGCCAAAAGGTTAGTTTTGAAGTGTTTGACATTTTCCACCAGAGCTGAGCAAATCATTTATCTGATTAATTTAGTTTCCTCTCTGTTCACAAGTTGTCCAGGAGCTGTTGCTGAGATTTGCTCAAATTCATTTGTTATCTGAAGTTCCTGCCTAGGTCTGCAGCTTGTTTATGGGCAGTTTGTTATAAGCGGTCACAAAATTCAGAGCTGTGTTGATTGCTCTTGATTGGGCATACGTGGCAGGATATTGTTTTAGCTCTCTGGCAGGGTGATCTAATCCTTTGAATTAGCTTTCTGATGTGAACGCAAGCAAAATTTGTTTCCTACAAATAGTCTTTGCTGTTTGCCTATAGGTCACTGCAGCTGTGGACATTTCTGCCAGTTCCCAGAACCGTTACACCGCAAAGGGCTCTCTCGATAGCCCAGTCTGACTGGGTAACGCAGACCATAGGAATACCATTCCCCTAGCTCTGCATCAACACTCAAACTCGAACAAGAGATTTCTTTAAAAAAAAGTCCACCCTTGGATTTGAAGACCATGAACTGGTGGAGATCACAATATATTCTATTACCCAGTTTGATAGTGTTAACTGGGGCCCTGGAAATAAACATGGTTTGGATTTTAAAGTACTAAAGTAAATGAAGAAATATTTAAATAAAAAAAATGCTCGCCTTTTGAGAGGGAGAAAGTATTTCTCTAACTTAGTTTTCTGCTGCATTTTCATAACCTACACATCCTACTAATTGACAGGTTAAATTTCTACTCCAAAAATGCTTTTTAACATAGTGAACTACAAACTAATGCCACGTGATAGGAGGAATTACAGCAACATACTTGCATGCAGTATGACACCAAAGTGGGAATAATGAATCCAGGGTTTGCATAATTGAGATGTTATATACTTGGGCTGGAGGGCTCGTCTCGTTGTTCAACACTCAGCAAATAATTTTATGAAATTACATCCATATTTTTCTGCTTTGTAAGAATAATTTGAGTAACTTTGTTTATCCTTTCAGTAGCTCTTGGCACGTCTTGCTGATCTACACATTCCTACAGACTCAGCGCCTGAGCGTTTGGGTGTAGGGGAGTGTAGGCTGAGGTACTTTGTAATAGAGATGGAAAGGAATGGGAATTTCTGCTCTGTGGAAAATTCTGACATTTTGAAATAAATAACTATCGCAAAGCATGATGAACAGTCACACTTGTGAAGTTTTCTGCCAACATTTTTGTCAGGAGTCTTGGTTCAGTGCCATCAAGACATGTTTTTTCAATAATGTCCAATCGCTTTAGTTTGGTAATACTAAACCAAAATGAACAAAGTCCAAGCGAGAGCTGCAGACCTTTTAATTAAGATATGATAGATTATATAAACCTGCTACACTTCCTGCATTACAATTAGTGTACAAATAGAAGCTAAAAGAGTGGCAACAGATTAAACGCAGAAACATTTTCCTTTCTGGGAAGCAAGTAGAGGTCGAGGCGATGCCTTTGAATCGCTCTCCCTCCCGAGAGCAGTGGCCCTATACGTGCAGCAGGTGGGACAGTCAGCGCCCTCAACAAGGTCACGCTACGACCCACCGCACTTGGCACTTGGGTTTCCTCAAACCTGTGCTGGCACGCAAAACAGAAAGATTGCCTCTACCTTACACCACAGCTCCGCGTAGAGGTAAACTTTACCCCAAATAATGTCATTTGCGCTTTTCTAGCTTCAATTAGAAATCCTGGATCCCTGGAGCTTCACAAAGAATCATCATTAGAAGGTAAATTAAGTCTTTTCCTTCTTTTTTTTTTTTGTCTTTCCTTTTTTTAAAGATCCCATTTCTTTGCTTCACTAACTGACATTTTTCATGCATTCCCAAGGAAATAATACACCACAGGCATTAAAACTTGGCACCTTCCAAAGACATTCACAAGGACCTCCCTTTTACAGCGTTCAATGGGACTTCACCCAGCGACGGGGCCTTTCTAGTGCAGCTGGTTTTATACCCAGAGTGAAAGAGAAGGTGTTTCAGGCTGCTCTAGCCATACAGGGAGGATTTCTCTGAAAAGTCACAGCTGGACTGACCCTATTGCAATAACAAAACCTGCCTGTTGAACAAAAAAAATCCCAGTAAGCGTGCAGTATTTTACATACGCAGCGTCTCTCCACCGGCTGTGCGTTACTCTTTTGCTCCGTGATATTACTAATATCAAGAAATCCCATATGGAATTTTTTACTGCTTGCGTAATACCAGTGGGGGGCAAAAATTATCCCTTGAAGACTCTGTTAGAGGTGGATCAGAGTCTTCGTCAAAACCAAAATCACTATGTATTTAAATAGTTTGGCATATATCTTACATCATATTCATAGTATGTTACATAGGGGAGTGGCATTTGTACTTATCAGAATTGCCTGACACCTGTTGTTATAAAACCATTGTTGGCAGTTCATTATAATTTTGCCAAATTTGCCCAAAACTTTAGTAAAATTTGGGCTGAAATTTTCCTTGCTGTCAGTCTTCCTGAGACAGGTTTTGCATCTGATTGCTTTGCTTTAAAATATCAGAAAATACACTTCCAAAATCTAAACCAAGGAAACATACCTCTGCTTCTGCCACCACAGCAAGGAAATCTGGGGGTTTCCTTGTGTGATCATGTGTGCGTACACCCGGCAGACCTATATGTTAATGGTAGAGCCATAACCAAGAGCCCGAGTCATGGAACAGGATCCCACTGCATATAAACACATAACGCAATGGTACGTGCTTCAGATGAACTACAGTCTAAGCAGGACATGCAAAATGAGTGGGATTTTTAAAAATGCTTGTGTCCTGGGGGCACAAGTGCTAAGTTACAGGATTCTGATTTAAAACAAGATCTTGCTAGCATGGTGGGGCAGAACACGGTTGTGGTACACTGCCTTTCTGCCACTTGCATGCCTGCTTCTTACTTCTGATCACACGTAGGGTATGTAGATGGATGCAGAGCAAATACGGTGAAGGACTGAGGAGGCTATTTAGGAAATCAAACTCTCCAACTTGTCCAACTGCAATTTTCATTTAAAATTTGGCCTAAGATTAAAGGATGGTTGAAGCGAAGGACTTAGGAAAAGGTTAAATAAGGCTAAACAACCCAAAGCCAAAACATTTCATTCCACTTCATTTGAATATTTTGGGTGGATATATTTTTATCTCGCTTAAAAAAAGGCAACAACAAAAAAAACCCCAGAGCACTGCCTCTTGTTCTCCTTCTCCTTTCAGGTCCCCTTGCCTGTCTGACTCCCCCCTGCTTGTTTCTAGAGAGGCTTTATCAATCTCTGCCTCTTTTCTTTGAAGTCCTCATTGCCTCCTTGTTGAGCACACTTTGAACAATAGTTCTCTAATTGCTCTTCAGAGAAAACTCGTGAACAACCTGGAAGGGCCCTCTAGCTGTTTCAGGGGAAAGGGACTTTTTTTTTCAGAAAAGGTTGTCTTTTAAAACTGAAGCTGAACTGTTTTTCTAATGTTCAGACTGTGAGCTACCCGTGTCAGTGACAGCCTTTTTATTCAGCGTACGTACAGCTCCTAGCACAACAGACGTGGAGCCACCGCGGCTAGAGAGTGACAGAAAAAAAGACGCCACGTTTTCCTTGGGCTGACCTTGGGATTGTTAAATTAGGGCACTCGGGAGAATATCTTGGGCGTACTATGCGCTTCTTTTCCTTTGATCAGGACATCAAAGGACACAATGTCAAGTGGTGCTGCTCTAATATCTGATCGGGGCAATCAATCATGCACGTACAGATTGAAATGTGCCACTCTGTTGTTTGATCACCTTTGTTTGACCTTGAAAATCGCCTACTAAGTGCTGAGAAGAAATGTCACATAGTGACTATCATTAGAGTTTCTTGGTTAGGTGACCAAACGAAAGAAGAGGTTTTCTGATGGGAAAACTGAAATTAACCATCTTTGAAAATTCTCTGCAACGGAAAAGTAGAGGAAAAATGCACCTTCATCAATTAAAACCCCCTCAAGCTGATTGATTTTTGGAATGCTCTATTTAATACCTGCATATTTAAGTTTAAATTTGATGAGGCTAGACTTAGACTGGAAACGTTATTCCAAACAAAACCCCTTAGTGTATTTTAACATATTTATCCTAAGTATACAGTAATCGGCAATAAATTCCCTGATCCCCATATGAATGTGATGCCCCCATAAAGCTCAGAAACAAGGCAAATTTTGGCTCCAGAGGGCTGTGAAGAAGCCTCTGCAATTGGAGTATTTCTCCAAATTCCACTGGAGGTCAGTGCAGCATTACAGTTCTGCCTGGAACAAGATGTCCTTTTTGCTCTGATCTAGTGCTACAGCTAAACACAAACCCCTGTAGAGCTGTTTTTAAACTAGATTTGTATAGTAATAAATATGGGCTTAAGAACTGTGTTTTGTGGTTATATTTGGAACATCCTGGTAGGGATGTGAGAATCTAAACTCGTTTGGGTGTTATTCCTTTTTTTTTTTCTTTTCTTTTTTTTTTT
>VZSZ01011807.1:1063944-1097409 GCA_013398815.1 Ibidorhyncha struthersii | reverse complement strand
TTTTTTTTTTTGTTGTTGTGGCGGTTGTTTTTCAAGAGCTTAGGGTGTTTTTTTCTTGCAAAGTAAAATTACTTGGAATAGAAAAGGAACAGATTCTGTGACATGTTTTCATAGCTCCAGAGAAAGCATATATTCTAGTTCCTAGTCCACTAGAGGAGCAGAGATAAGTGCGGTCCAGCACATGCCCCGTGCACTCGGGGTCTCTGGACCACACCATTTTTTTATATGGATTTAAATGTGAACTTGCTCAAGTCAATGCTTTCCTTTCTTTGCCTCCCTTATCTTTCTCCCCTTTCTGGTTGCAGGGTATCCACACACTGCATTCACTTCTCTTGACTGCAGCTTGCATAGAAGGGGGTGGGTACACCTGAGCGAGCTCCAAATGATCCCCTTTGTGCTGTGGCTCTCAAATACAGGTGGTGAAACAATCCAAAAAGCTGCCAACAAAACCCAAGCTAAGTGGTTTAAAGTTCGTTCAGACAAACTACTAGGGCTGCAGGTGAGCCCTTAGGGCTTGCTGCATGTTTAGTTTTCTGGGGAACACACAGCCCCTCTGGTATGAGCACAGGGCGCCGGGCACATTGCGGACCTCCTGCCTCCCTGTGTGGCTGTAGCACAACAGATCCTTGAGCCTACCGCCCTGTTCTGCTACTGGCCATCAAAGACAGACCCTCTAAAATGCAAGTGCAGAGAAGAGCAAAGAGGGGAAATCTGGGTCCCGGACACTACAACAAATGCTAGATCTAAATGCTTGATGCATGTGGGATGCACTACAGCAGCGAGAGCAGCAACACCAAACAGACATCGTCACAGTAAAGAAAACTCTTAGCCAAGACCATGGAGGTGGGGATTGGTCTCTTCTCCCAAGTAACAAGCTATAGGACAAGAGGAAATAGCCTCAAGTTGGCCAGGGGAGGTTTAGGATGGATATTAGGAAAAATTTCTTCACAGAAAGGGTGGTCAAGCACTGGAACAGGCTGCCCAGGGAAGTGATGGAGTCACCATTCCTGGAGGGATTTAAAAGATGGGTAGATGTGGTGCTGAGGGACGTGGGTTAGTGGTAACCTGGCAGTGCTAGATGAATGGTTGGACTTGATGGTCTTAAAGGTCTTTTCCAATCAAAAGAATTCTATGATTCTGTGAGTCCCAACGATATAACCTGTACCAACAGGTGACCAACGTGGTCTGGTCCAACCAGCAGATGTGCCAGGCCTCCTTCAGAAAAACCCAGACAGCACCAACCAGGTGATACAGGTCCTGGTCTAGCTGAGCTTGCTATGGCAGCAATAGGCTCTCTCAGGAACGTCAGCGCTCTGCCTGGAGGCTGTTTGCCTGTGGGCCAGGCAAGGAGGAGAGGGAGGCTGGAGGATTCAGCCCATGCCCTGTCAAGCAGCCTAGGCACAACCCATGGGCTTGCTGCACAAGCAGCATGCAAAGAGCAGGATGTTTCTGCCCTCGGGGATCTTCAGGCCGGTCGCCAGTCCAAAGTTTCACTGTTTCTGTTACAGGTACTTCGTTTCTGCTCACTGATTTATTTTTTCAGCAGTGCTGGCCAGAGAGCTCGTTAGGAAAAGGGGCTGCGAACATCAGTTTTCCCCCCACCCTCTGTTAAAAGGAATGCTTCAGATCTTTGGCTTTGCATCCTTCCTCCCCTCCATGAAGCAGGGTAGAGGTGGAAGCTTGCTCCGGCTGAACTGGCTGTAAAGGATGTTATGTCCAGAAGTTTTAGGTTTCGGTTTAATTCAGGGTACTGAGTTTAATTCCGCTGAGTCAAAGCCATGTTGGCAGAGTGCTAGATTAGACAGGCTCAACCTCCTTTATACACTCGAACACGGATATTTCAAACCACACTGTTTAGACCATGGAGGATTCCTTGTGTTGGAGCAATCTCATAAAAGAAACGCTGACAGCTGTATCTACTGGTTAATTTAAAACCCAGCTGGAACAAGGCCTGGGCAAAATATTATTGTGAAGTGACTCTCATTCGCTGTTGTTCCATTACTGAAGCAACAAGTTTTACCACAGGCTGCCCCCCTTGTGTCCTTGTACGCTGACTTAATTTCCCTCTTGGTTCCTGCAGTAATATATACTTCTGCTCCGGAACATCATATCACTGTTCCCCCTCCTGCTCCGAGCCTGCTCTGCTCGGCCCATTTTGCATATAGAGACCCTTGTAGCCCCTCCAGCCTTCCTTCTGGAGGGCAGTGCAATGCCTTTCCTGCACTTTTTCTCCTGGTTTTGCGGACCCCCTCCACCCCAGCGTCCCGGCGGGTTACGAACGAGCGCAGTGCCTCTTCGCTTGCGTTCTCCTGCCCAGCCGAGGCGGCCTGGCTCACCCTCCTCCCTTTGCAGCTGGGTTTAGGGCTCTTCGGGGAGCAATCGTGTGGGTTCCCAACCCATTCTTTACCCCTTCATTCACCATCTCCCTGGATCTCTCATATCTACCGGTGTCATACTTCCCCAAAATAAAGGAACTTTGGTGAGTGAGGCAGATCATCTCTCCTATAGTCTTACAGGTCTCTGCAACAGCTGATTAACATAACAGTATTTTCTGTTCTAAATCCTATGATTCCCGTATCTTTCTCACGTTTTCTTTCAGCAAAAGCTCCTTACAGGCCAGAATTAGGAAAGCTGGAAGCTTTGGCTTTGTTTTCAGAATTAGCAAGTCTCTTTCTCCCAAGTAATTTTGCACAATATATGTTTTATACTTCTCTACCCCTTTCCATGAATTATTTTATGCTAATAGTTCCCTAAGTATTATTAATTAGATTTTTTTTTAAGAAAGAGAAAGTTCTTGAAAGTTAATTAAAAGTTGCATGCAGTAATTGTGCAAAAGTAGCTTTTCCATCCTGAAAATTAAACCTTTATAATTAAAATCCGATATTCATTTAAAGATTCAAATGTGGTGTTTATTACTCATTTATTATTATTATTTATTTTTTGCCACTTCAGAAATGTAATTGCTCCAGCAGAGGGAAATCAATCCAGTTTCAATGCTGAGGTCTCCGCTCCTGTCCCCTCTCTGGGAAACAGGACATTTCCATCATCCCAATTATGTCACCCTGCTTGAGAAAATGATTGAATCTTGAGTGGAGGGACAGGGACAAGTGCTTGCACGTATCTTGATCTCCTCCTCTAAAAGCCTGTCACTTTTTTTTTCCTCCCAAGATGTAAAAACATTTGTTGTCCTGTTATCTTAAGGATAGACTATAGATTTCAGAAGCTACCAGTGTCTCATATTTGCCAGCAAGAGGCTACTTACTCTACATTCAAATAGCACCAAGGCTGCAAATCAAAACACATACTGGCTCTGCAGAGCCAAAGTTAAAGAAACACTAGGGGAAAGGTTTGGATGCTGGTGTAAAACCTGAGTGACTCCGTCCACCAAAGTCCCTCTGGTAGTGGGATGTCCGGGTGGGTCTGCATCGCCTCCGTGTCCCCAGTGCTCTGGATGGGTGGCAGAGAAGAAGCTGCCCTAAAGTGAGACAATCCTGCTGGCTGAGGCTGTGCTCCCAGGGTGTCTCCAGCACTGAAGTGCTCAAAGGGATGTGGGAGAAGAAGGGTCAAGATTTCCGTGTTTAGTTGTCAACCTTTAGGCACCAGGGAAGGGACACCATTTTCCCTACTTTGCATTTCTTGGACATCAAGCCTGCTCAAGGAAGCCCAGCTGACTGTGTATGCTTAGGCACGGCTTGAGAGTCCTTCAAAACTCCAGACGTAAAATCACATTGCAAAAATCCAGGAGGCCCAAGCCCAGCGAACCTTCACTAATTAATGGGGACTAATTATTGTCTCCCTCTTCTGGCTCTAGAAGTGGCCCAATCCCAGTGGCAAAGTCACCCCTTCGTGTACCAAGCAGGGTGTGAACCAGCTTGCATAGGACTTTCTTGTGTGTTTCAGAGCTCAATGATAAGTAGATATACATCATTATCATAAAGTTATTAATCATTGTGCTGGGCTAATGTCACCCATTTCTCTTAGAATGTCTTTTGCCTCTGTAAAATGCATAGCATGCCAATAAAACAAGAGAGCGCTGTAATAACCAGCATATAATTAATAATTATCAATAACGAATGCATAAACAACAGAACTTCTCGGGATGTGTTTAAGAAATGGCTGGTCCCCTTGTGCACGTCCGCGGGCCACAATGTTATTACAAGCTAGTTTTACTCAACGAGTATTTTGGGGGTACCAGAGACATAACAAGGAAGAAGTTTTGCTTAAAAGCTAAGAGGAGTCACTAGGAATCACCTGAACATTTTAAAAACTGGAAACATTTAGGTCAAATGCAAAAAGCAAGGCTTTAGCAGCAGAGAGAGTGCTGTGAGCAAACAGAACAAACTACAGTAATATAAGCGTCACCAACAGAAATAATCAAGAATAAACAAAATCCTTGCTGAATTAGCACAGAGGGACATCTCGTTTGTCCTTGGGATGGATGATATGAAGGAACTTTTCTAATGATATTATTATTACAATGCACTAGAGCAGCACACTGAGTCCCTCATCAAGATAAGGGCCGTTACTGTGGCAGCTTTCTAGGATGGGATGTTCAAGTATTACGAGAGAGACCCAACTTAAAGAGCTTACAGTCAAAACAGACAAGGCTTTAGAGGAGGGGCTGTCATCTCAGCGCGAGGAAACTCAAGGTTACAGTGGTACCCGGTACCCGATCCAGGAAAGCGGGGAGCATCATTGTGAGCATCAACTGCAGCCTTCTCCTCCTCCTGGGGATGGGCACAGCTCCGGGGTGACCCTTGGCACCATCCCAACATGGCACCGGAGTCACCAGCATCTGCTGCGGGCTTGGTGAAATGCTGGTTGTCATCTTTGCCCTAGGAAACTGCCCTCCTCCCATCTCATCTCTGGAGAGTGGTAATTGGAAATGGGCTGAAACAGGGCAAAATAAGGCAATTGCAAAGGCCTGTTAGTGCAGGCCCTGCGTTGTAGCCCAAATCGGGTCCTCTGGCTTAGTCACTGCAGCAGAAGGACAGATATATAGACTGGGACTTATTACACTCAACTTTAGCCCTTTTAGGGCTGCATTTAATCTAAGAGCTGTCTCCAGAAATACCTCCAGAAAGTGGCAATTCACCCCAGAAACAGTCTGCAGAAGTACTTGAGGACTAGACACCAGTTTTTGAACATCCCATTTAGGTCTTTTGAATCCCAGCCTTAAAATCCTTCCCTGTGTGATTTTGGAGAAGTGACTTAACAGCCCCGGACCTCAGTTTGTCTCGCTGAGGCTGATATTTCTAACTTTTGAAAGAGAGAAGAATAATTCCTGAATATTAACCGCTGTGTAGCAAGGACTCTGATAAAGACGATTACAGAAATAAACCACCAGTTGATAACCAAATGCAAAAAAAGAGAAGTGATTATTCCCCCAGCATTATCTGTGTGCTCTGCACCAGTACATTTTAAGGCAATCTCAGCTGAAAAGATAAAGACATAGCCATCCTTATAAACAAGGATATTTCATTCAATAGATAGAAAGCTCTAAAGGGTTCCAGCTTTGCTGAAGCACTGAGACACTGAGAATTGAAAGAGGTGGGGAGAATTAATTAGACTTCTGATATTATCCTGGTAAATAAAAGTAATAAGCGAAGCTCTGAAAAGGAAGGACCTGATTCATATTCAAACATTTACAGAATAAACAGCTGCTGATTCTCCTATCTAGCCCAGTCCTTATCCTTTAAGGCTGCAATAAGCGACCTCTTAATCCCAGGCAAAAGACTGCATGAGCATCTGGAATTGAAAAGGAAAGCATATTTCCTTCACTATTCCAATTTCCACTCAATTTCAGTATAAAGTTGTTTGTGTCTTTTTCTTTTTTTTTTCTTTTTTTTTTGGTTCCTACAGCAATGCGTGTTTGATGATGAGATTCTGTGCATCTGAACACTTACTTTTGCAGCCTTTTTTTTTTTTTTCTCTCTAAATAAAGACATGCCTGACCTCCCTACATCGAGCAGGAGTACCGCAGTCCTTCAGCTTGGTTATATCTCCATTGTACTGGCCATGCTCTTAAAGCACTTATAGCAATAATTTCTTGGCATGATGGACAGACTCAGCAATAACCTGATCCTGCAATGCACTGAATAAACACTTTAGCATTTAGTACATGGACACTAATGTGCTGGGAAGTAATTGCTTAGAGGTTCCCAGCTTCAATATAATAATGCGGGCATTGCATTTATACAGCAGAGGAAAAAAAATTGTTATTGGCCAAACTTCCTCTCTCCCATTTTGATTAGTGCAGTAGGAGAGAGATGAAGGTAAACACGAGGTGATCCTGGGTGACCAGATCCTTCGAGCGCTGGGGGTTGTATTCGGATGCGGCTGTGCTTAAGAAGTGGAAAAATTCCACTGACTTCAGCCCATTTACTCTGATTTTACACCGGTGCTCCTGAGAGGAATGCCTGACCATTAATATCCTCCTTCACAATAGCGATGCTGAAATGAGTGAAAGATTAAAAAGCCTATGCTAGCTTGGCANNNNAAAAAATAAAAAGGGGGGGGGAGTTGGAAAGAAGTGTCTTCTACAGTAAATACATAAACACGCAGGCAGCAATTCCCCGGGTGAGCTGAGCTTAAAAAAAGCTCAGTGGAGTTAGCAGAAGTAGAATGAACTGTGCAGAAGCACCAAAGTTTTGCATTTCCACTTATGCGAATAATTACTCTAGCCCTCATCAACATTTCTCTGCTTAAATAGCATTTATAAATTAAAGACGCCTAAACTTTAAATGGAAACTAATTTAGGTATTTTGTTTATTATTAAAAACTTTTTCCCTGGACACTTTGGGCTCATAAATGATTATGAAACAGTTTTGCTGCTTTCTCTCTTTTTTTTTTGTTTTTTATTTCTTCGCCTTTTGCCTTTCCTAAGCACTGCAAACGACTCCTTAATAGCACGCAGTGTGGTTACCTCTAGGATACAGAAATGCTGTTTGAAAACATTTTCTTTTTTAAATATTTGATTTCAGAGCTACCAAAAAAAACCAACCCCAAATCAGATGACCAAAATAAAATAAAAAGAACAGCTTTCCCGATGTATTATTAATACCAATAAATGGGAGCTGGCGGATTTAAAAGCCAAGATGTAATGCATTTTCCTGGAGCAGTGAGCCTTTAAACAAGTTCCAGTTATTGAGATTGTGTAGTAAAAACTGGTAAAATGAAATATCTTCTCAGATAGGATAATAAAGACAGTCTGTATTAACATACCCTTCCCGGGAAACACAAGCACAGAAGAAACATTAGCTGCTGCTCTTTATAGACCTGGTTGTGGGAAGGCCGGCAAGTGACCTGCAGAGCTTCATTTTTAACTCCCTGTTGCAGCTTGGAAACATCCTGATGAAAACACGCGGCCGGGGAGAGCCGTGGCTCTGCTCAGCTGGGAGCTCTCCCGGGGGAGGCATTCCCTCAACCGCGCGCGGTGCCTCTGGGTGGAATATTTCCTCCCCGTCTGGAGAGTCCGCACAAAGCTTTGCATCACGTTGATGCTTTACACCGACACCTTCGTGGGCCTTCAGTCTGTCAGCGTCAGTCACCCGCTGCGCAGAACGGGACGAGGTGAGCGCCTTGTAGGAACAGAATGAGCGGCACACTAAGGGTATACCCGAGCAGCATCCTTGCTGCCTCATTCTTCACTGGGTGAGGACCCCGCTCCTGCGCCCTGCCCCAGAGCAGAAGCCCGGCCTGGCACGGTGTCTCTCCAGGGAAACTGAGGCAAGAGGACCAGGGCACCGGGACAGACCAACCCCTTTGAATTCAACTCCTGTTGAGCCCTGGCTAGGCTGCAAAGCTGTCAGAAGGACTAACGCACCAAAGTGCTAGGGGAAGTTACGCTGAGGCTGTGCAGAGGCACGACTAAAAGACGAGGGAGGATGGTGCGGAGCAAGGGGAGAAGGTGGCGGTGGTGGGATGGGAAAGGGTGGGATGCTGGTGCTGGAGCGCGGCTGTCACTCAGAGCAGCGCAGCTTGTTTTGCACTTAACATCTCTGCCCTGTCACACATTAACATGCAAGCTCTCTAATTGCTAGTGTCCCCCTAATATCTTGGCAATTTGTTGCTCTCAGATTTGTTGGTTCAAACATCACTTATGACATCTTGTCTCTAAGAACATCTTTTATTTGAATTCCTGCAAATCCCCCCAGTGTTTCACAATTCTCTCTCAAGACTGATGTAGAGGCATTGGTGAGTTAACCTATGCTTTCCATACTCTTCGTAATTGCTCCCCCTTTCTTGCAGCCCCTGGGAAGCTCAGGAGAGGTGGACTGCTCTTAATGCAGTAAATTAATCTCCTGTATATACGTGTTATATCCAGCATTTTTTCTGCACATTTCCAGGCAGCCTTTCCTGTTTTCATCATATTTCCTGCTGCAATCCATATTCCCGCTGCCCTCGCCAGGGGATCTAACGCCAATTTGTTGTTGCAGGAGAGGGTGACTCATCTCTGCTGCTGAGGTGTCCACCTGGTGATGACTCTTGCTCTCCTCCTGTACATGAACCTGAGCTCCCCAGGAAAAGCTGGGTACCAAACTTAAGGAGCTGAAGGTTGGCAAGAAGTACCCCCCCCCGATGTCGCTGTGGGTCAGGTGCCTGACTCTTACTGAAACGCGACTGCTGTACGCACTTGTGAAAATCTCATCTGTGATAGTACCGGGAGCGTTCCCGCTGACTCGGAGAAAATGAAATCCGTACTTTTGACTTTAAAGACCTTTAAATAAATTTCCCCATTTTTAGAATTTTTTATTATTGTTGGTTTTAGCCTCCTATAAGAAAGTACTGTCCTGCTGCTAATTTCTGGCCTCATTCTACCTCCACCATGGACGGATGCAGTGCCACCGCACTCGGTGGTGCTCAAGGCGGAGGGTCGCTGCAGCCAGTCCTTCAGCCGCGTCCCGGGTGCGGGGTGGCTGTGGGCGGCCTCCCTCTGCTTCCC
Source organism: Ibidorhyncha struthersii (assembly GCA_013398815.1). NCBI lineage: Eukaryota > Metazoa > Chordata > Aves > Charadriiformes > Charadriidae > Ibidorhyncha > Ibidorhyncha struthersii. The sequence continues at coordinate 1,088,465 of VZSZ01011807.1, read as the reverse complement.
GAGCTGCTCAGCTGCACGCTCAGAGCACAGCGGCCATGGTACATCTGTAACTGCTTGGGGGAAGAGCGCGTTAAGGGTAAAGAAAGAGATTTAAGGAAGGAAAAAAAAAAATGAGCAGAGATAAGGCTGAGACAGTGTCAAAGAGATGGAATATACATCTCAGAGAAAATCTGAAAGAAGATCATTACCCAAAAAATACTGGCTGTAAGCAACAGTTTGCAGTGCAGATGGAATATTTATCCACTAATGTTTTGATAGTCTTTCTATTTCTTTCCGCTTGCTTCCACTGAGAGGTAATCTTATTCAGAGGTCAGAAACGGAGGTTTGGAGGTGGTTGTGGGGTGCCGGTGCCTAATCCTAATTCTGACCGTGCTATGTGATGTGAGCTGACTCGTTAACCCCACCGCGCTGCAGGGACCAGCGACCACCAGGTACTGCGGTGCTAGGAGCTGCACACCCCCAAACCAGAGGGAGCTCTTGAGCCAAAGCCTTTGTATACACCTGGGAGTTCATTTACATTATAAAAGACCAACTGTTTGGGGTCAGACTCAAGGTCCCTTTGAGTATCTCCTCCCTAACCGTGGGTGCCCAGAACAGGGTATTTAACGGAGCGCTCTCTCCCCTGCTGCGACCCTCCAGCTCCCCCCCCTCCCCGGCTCCGCTGCCCAGGGGCCTCTCTGACCCAGAAAAGGTGTTTTCTGTTTAAAAGCAAGAGGTAGGCTGGGAATTTAAATTCTGTGGCACCTTTTCTGTTGCAGTTGGCATGCCTTATTCCTGTTTAGTTTAGCTCACTTTCAAACAGATTAAACTAAACTGGTACACAGCACTCTTATTATAGAATAAGTGCTCACAGAGAGAGCTATTCAGGAATAATTATTCTGATTTAAACATTTCTGAATAATTCTATGCAAAGGCAAGTTCTGAACAGAGAGACAGCGGGTTGATGTGGCATACAGATGGGGGAGCACACGGAGCCGTAATACAGTGTATGAGTATTCGTGCTCGAGTCCCTATTCTAAATGTTAACACATCCAGCCGGGAACAGAAGCACACCAGGTGATCAATATGTCCAATGAAAACTAACACTGTCACGGTGAATTCTGACCGTTACATACGCCCAGCTAACTCCTCCTGAACGAGACACATCGCAGAGCTTACTCCCCCAAATAATTTAGCAAATAGGTTCGAATAATGAACGCAATCCAGAAAAATCACCATCTGCTTATGGACAATTTGCAAACAGAAAAAAGTAGAAGCATTCTTTTAATAAACGATCTGTTATGAATTATTCACACAGCTCTAATTAACATTAGGATGCCTAATTTCTCCAGGCAGCCCTAGTGCAATGATACTTTATGATTCCACTGCATTTTCCACTCAAGACCCTCTGAGCACTTTCCAGGCATTCAGGAGGTGAACCCCACAGCCCTCCTTTGAAGGAGAACAGTGTCTCCAATTGGCAGGGGATGAAATGGAGACACATCTAATAACATGGTGTTCTGCAACTTTCACTCATTTATATCAATGTGTGTGGCAGCTTCTGCCCTTTCCATTTGCAATCATTTTGAGTCCCGTTTTTACACTGATGCAAAAGAACTCTGCAGGTGAGTGAAAGTGGCGATTTGGAGTATGCTCCAGTGTCACAGGGACACAAGATTTGTCCTTTGTATCACATTTGGAAGTGGGTTGCTTTAGTTTTAACTGCAAAACAATCACTGTAATGTCTGAGGTCCAAATTTTCAAAGGTATTTTGGTACTGGAGAACAAAAAATAGGTGCCTAAATTGCCATGGCAGTGTAAGGCACTAGTACAGTTGGAAATAAATTCAAGGGGAAATAGAATTTTTCCAATTTTTATGGGTACAAAACAAGTGTATCTACCTACATCCTTTTTACTGCTACTTTACTACAAACATAGAAGTCTCGATTTGTGACAAGTTGTCTCTTCACAAATCTTTTACTAAAGCAATGATACCTTTGTAGTGATAGTTTTCCCAACAATGGAAGCGGCACATTTGTGGTCTGGAATTATGCAGTATAATGAGTTATGAGTCAGCATTACCCACTTACATGGTAGGGGGATGGCTCCTATATTGCTATTTGAGCGGAGAGATTTACACCATAGCAGAAAGCTAATGTTTAGTGAACACTGAGGTTAAAGTCAGCCTTAATTCTAGCTTTAAGGGAATTAAATGTTAGGGTTTTTCGTTACAGACAAGTTGGGCTAAAAATGAATCCTCATTAACAGAATGCTGTGATATATGGTTACATCTTCCTTGTTGGCCAGAATGTACCGTCTCTGAATTTAGCTTAACAATTTCATATGGCATTTTCCTGCTCACTCCTCCTCCTTCACAGTTCAAGAATAGGAACAGCTTTTACGGCTGAAGGACAGAAGTTGTTTTTCATTAAAGTATCATAGTTTAGAGAAAACTACCCGATTCATCTACTTTCCCTACATGTCGTTAAACACACTCAGCGTGTGGCATCTCGGATGCCTCACAGGTGATGTCCTCAGCCATCTTCAGAGCCAAGTTTGCTGCTTCCCTCGCCTCTCGGGCTCCTGGCACCCCAGCACTTCCACCTTGCCTTCTCATTTCCAAATCAAACACGTCTTTATTAACCTCTGACTTCCCTGAGTAAATCCTTAGGTTTCCTTGAGAAAATAGAAATCAGAGCCTTGCCATACTTCAAGAAATATTTGCAGCTGGTAAAATTGAAGGTGCAATCTTGGTTTTGCAGCTCAAGGAGAGAGGGTCGGAAAAGCTTATAACCTGGGCACGTACCAAGCCACAGTGTGTCTGAGGGAACAGCCCGGTCTCTAGCTACGAGTGTTACAGTCTTATAATACACGGCTGCCTGCCAGGGAAGTAGAGATGATAAGTTCTGTAAGATAGGATGGAGCCTGAAGGTTAAGATTTGTAACTATCAAAGACCTATCCAAGTAATACTTTATTTGGAAACAATATTTTTTACCTCTTGGCAAATCTGGGACTCTATCCTTGCTTGGGACCTTGAGCACAGTTGTGATGCGAGCTAAATGAATGGTAGTAATTAAGTAACAAAAGCCTCCCCAGAAGAGAAGGCATTTAAAAAACAAAACATTTCAGGCATAAGCCTTTTCCCCCGGGCTACCGAGGCAGACGTCACCAGGAGATTGCATTCCAGCCTTACCTGGAAATTGTAACTATATAGAGTAACTCTTCTTCCCTCCAGTAAGTAAGAGGGCAGAAAGTAGCTGTCAAGGACAGTAACTATTTCATATTGCCATCATCTTCACGGATATTTGGTACCATGTACGAAATGAGGGCAAGGGACTGGCTGCGCGGCTGCTGCTGCTGCTTTTGCATCTTGCTGAGATTTAGAGCAGGTGAACGTGGAGAACCTCCATTTCCTCATCTGTAAAACTGGAGTAATGCGCACAGCGATCATCACAAGGGAGGCAGAGAGTGAATTCAACATCTTAATCAGTTTTGGTCCCCACTATACAAAAAAGATATGGACAGGCTGGAGAGGGTCCAGAGAAGGGCCACAAAAATGACCCGAGGACTGGGAAACTGAGTTATGAGGGAGGGCTGGGAGAACTGGGTTCGTTCAGCCTTGAGAAAAGAAGGCTTAGGGGAGACCTTATCACCATGTTCCAGTATTTAAAGGGTGGCTACAAAGGAGATGGAGACTCCCTTTTTACAAGGAGTCACATGGAAAAGATGAGGGTAACAGTACAGGTTATGCCTGGGGAGATTCTGATTGGACACAAGATGAACATTTTTCACGCTGAGAACAATCAGCCATTGGAATGGTCTCCCCAGGGAACTGGTGGATTCCCCATCACTGGACACTTTTAAGATTCAGCTGGACAGGGTGCTGGCCCTTCTTGTCTAGACTATGCTTTTACCAAGAAAGGTTGGACCAGATGATCCTTGAGGTCTCTTCCAACCTGGTTTTCTATGATTAATTTTAGTACCCATCAGCATTTCTAGCTGGGCGAGCCTTTATAACCTGGGCCACAGGACTCAGCTCGATGTGCACATGCAGATGCCTTTTTAAACCACTGGAGTCACCCTCACTACCTTCCCATCTTGCTGGGATTTTCCAGTACCCCCACGCTGGTAGAAGCTGCTGTCTCTGCTACCGTACTGCCTCACTTGGTACCTCTGCAAGGATGTTCCGGCTGACAGGAGCTGGGGCTGTGAAGCGCCGTGTCCCACCCCATCCTCAGGACTGGCACCTGGAACAACTGAGATGAGTGGCCAGGCCAAAAAGGTGCCTGGTGAGGGAGGGCTCCTCCGGGGCAGCGTTCCTCTAATTCCTGCACTCAGATCGAAACATGACATGATGTCCCCCCTGCTGAGAGGGTCCCAGCATTTCCACATCCTTGTGCCTGTTGCTGTGATCTGGCTTGCAAGCAAAGAAGAAATCTCCCCTGGCTTCCCCTCCTCAGCTTCTTTGCTCTGTGTACTGTGAGCAGGTCCCGCCGGCGTTCGAGTTGCCTGGCTGAGTCCTGTATGAGTCTCTCCTCCTTGCTGAACTGCCGTGGTAAATCAGGATTAAACTACAGTCTCTGCTGCACCATAAAACCTTTAGCTCTTTAGCACCAGTTGAGAGGCGATACCACTCTCAGCCTCGTCAGGAATGGTTTCCTTTTACAAATGTTCACTGACCGTAACTGTCCCCATCGTGTCTCTTCCCTACCCTCACTCGCTGCATCCAGCCAGCATTGCACTCTGAGGACAAGTGATGCTAGAAGGAAGTGTTGTGGGTTTGGGGTTTTTTTAAAAGAAGAAAATAGACAACAGTCCATAAATCTAGTTCTCCTGCCTGATCATTGCTTCCCTCCATCTCCCTCTGGCATTGTCGGAAAGTGGCTCTTGGAACAACCTCTTAAAAATGTATCGGCAAGAAGAAGGGAAATTGTTCTCGGTGACAACAATACTGTACACATATTTGTATATTTATTCTGAAGATCAAATTGATAACAACAGGTCCCTTCATGCCTGCTGATTTATCTGCTGAACAGGTATCTATGCCGTATGCACCGCATGGCTATAACTGTCATGGCTGATATAGGGATAAGATGAATAACCTCTACAGATTTCAGGTACAAGTAGGAAAATGTAATCATAACTCACTTTAGAACCAAGTGATACATATTTATACTTTGCCTATCACAGGCTAGCAAGCCTTTCCCTTTTATTTTGCATTCATGGACCTGTGATGCACATCAATCTTTTTTTCAGTTTGTTAATATTGTTGTCACTCAACTGAAATTTATCGTCACATGACTTATGATTGGGAGACAGTTTCATCTGAAGAACATTCTCTTAATTTACCGCATTCAAATCTCCTCTCCTGGCTTGACTCTGCATCGCGAAGACCGATACTTTGCTTGGTTCAAACCTATTTTGCTTTTTTCCTCCCAAACTAAAAGCTGTAAATGTCATAACTATTTATAAACTGAACAAGAACAGAAGTCAAAGTAGTGAAATAAAATGGATATAAACTCCTAATCAGCCCCACGGGATTTAATGGATGGGCTCAAACGCCCGTGGTTAATTTCTCTTGGGAGACATGGCCTTGAAGGACCCTCTTTGGATCAAGATTGTCTCCCCCATGGTGAAAAGAGCAGAAATGACTAAGTGCAGCAGCCCTATGTGAAGGCAGGCAGAAAAGCAGCTTTGCATACTTTGGGCAATTTTTTAGGGCTTTAAAGGCACTTGTAGTCTCACCACGCTTTCTCTGGATTTTATGCCATGAGGAAAAAAGGAGCAGGGCTGCCTTCTCGAGGGCTCTGTGTGGGGGTGCAGCTCCGTCCCCACGGCTGAGCCGGCTGGTTTGGGCTCTCTGCACCTACGTGCCTTTGGGGATGAGGGCTGCTCCGAGCAGGGCAGTATGAGGCCATTTCTCCTGCGCCAGCCCCAGCTCCTGCAGCTCGCGCCGGAGGAAGGGTAGAGCTGGCCGTTGCAGAAAGTCTCCACCGTCAAACTTCACCGAGGGAAGAATTTAACTTTTCTTTCTTTCAATCTTTTTTTAGAGATCATAAATATTTATGAAGAGCCTGTCAGTCATTTTTAGGGTTTCTGACTGAGCGTGTCACAAGAGAAGGGCTTTTATGAGGATTTATAGTAAATTGCAGTAAATTGTATTCCTGTCAGGGAGCAGAGAGGAGTTACACGATGTCAGGGGAAAGCAAGCAATCTCCACAGTATGGCAACGATGCTATAGGGTGAACCTGTCCCTGCCTCAGGGGTCATCATGAAGCCTGTGCGCTTCTCAAGTGTCACTTCAGTCCTCAAACTTCAGCGAGGCACGGTCAGGAGAAACTCCCTCTTCTTGGGCAGAAATCACAGCAAACAGTCAATTGCTTTACGTGATTTCTCCGTGGCAGATACTACCTCTACACAAAACTGCAATGCATACCAATGCCAGATACTGAATCCAACTCCAAGACTCCTTTAACTGCATCGCAACAGGAAAACAGTCCTGAATTCTCGCACCAGCAGGATTTGGGGACTTTAAGGGATGTAAAAGTGGGCCTGAGGCATCAATGCAACAGCAAGCATTAAAGAGACACTTTCCCTGCAGTGAGACAAAGCCAGAGCAAGTTGCCCGAGTTCATTATTGCAACTATCTGTCGTAACGAGCGAGCAGGGGGCAGAGGCTGCTTTAATCCTACACTTCACCAAACCATGTTGCCACATGCTTTGTCCTCAGAAAAACCAAGGTTTTAACAATAATTTCTCAAAAGCTACACCCAGTACAGTCCTTGCACCAAATCCATTCTCCCATCATGTTGCCACTTCCAGAAAACAAAAGCAGGATAACAGCATAATTTGCCCTGGGTGTTGTAACCGAAGACCCTCTTCGCCCAAGCTACACCCCAGTTGTACTAAACAATAAATTACTCTATCTCCATGTCTCTCAGTGCCTCAATCCTAGCAACTTTAAAACAAATGAAAAAGTAAAGTGCAACATTTTTTAAACCTGCCACAATTTCATCTGATTTTGCTGCTCATCATTAGGACTACAGAAGATTAAGGGAAAAACTGATGGCACCCTAACACTGAAGCAAATCCTCCATGGATCCCAGCACATTAACCTGAAAGCGCTTGATTGCATTATCCTACCAGCTCCAGAGCCATGCTATTATTCTTTGGATGATTCCATCACTTTATATTTTGCTCATTAAAGTGGGGGAAGAATGTCAAGATCACATTTTGCCCAACAAGAAAGAAGTGTGAAAATGGGAAGTGCTTTTGCATTAATTGAATCGAGGATGACAGTGCGAAGAGCTTTGAGCCCCATAAATCTAGACAGGCTCTTGTCAGATAAAGTATCAATGCGCTTTATCAAACTTTGCCTATAGATTTATAGAGTGCTCAGACCACAGATCTGTAGTTCCTCAATGTAATCACTTTGGCGTTTTCTAGCTATGCTACCAACCTCCATGTGAAATAATGGAATTTATTGACAGAGAAGCAGGCACTGCAATTTTGCTGTTGTTTAGAAAAATTGCCCATCAATGAGGTGTCGGTGGAGAAAGACAAAAGGTATTACAGTAAGATGACTATCTCCTGACTCCTGCTGAATTGGTAGATGAGCCATTAGCTTCCATGGAGGGAAAGGGGTGGCCGCTCTTCCAGAGAGCTGCTCTGGATTTTACTTACAAATTGCACTGCTCCAAGACACACACAAAAAAATAAATAAAATCAACCCCCCAAACCTAGACTTCTTCCAGTCTGCTGAATTACTTCGGTCACAGGTTGCAAGTCAGAAGTCTGGGTTGTGTCAGTGTTGTTTTGGTTAAGCTATCACAATATTTAACCTCCTGATAATACAGGTCTTTGCACAATTCCTGTTTGCACTTCACTGTCAATAGGGTAACTACCACTGATTTCATTAGCTAAAGGTGTATTATTTATCCTTGCAACATTAAGGGATACAGAATGTGTTTGTGAGTTTGGGAAAGACTGTTGAAATAAGGCTGAATATAGTATTTTTTTTTTCACTTCTGTAAGTCCCCTGACTTCTTGTTTAGTTTCAGGAAGGAAGCAGAGGAATCTTGCCAGGAATCCTCAACAAAACAAGGTTTACATTTACTGCAGGGAGTGGGAATGCATGTTCATGTGGGCACCAATTTATAATGCACTGTGTGTCTTGAAGCGTCCTTTTCAGAGGTGGCTGCATGAGCTGGCGCGTGGTCTAACGCTTTGTGAGCAGGACTTCTGGGTCTTGCTGTGATAAAAGGGACTGCAGTATGGGACTGCGAGCGGTTCTCCAATTGGCTTCAGATCACCTTGATTTCAACAATTAGTACGACCTCCATCTGCACTGACTGTCCTCTAAGAGTGCTCAAACTATCTTAAAATCTTGCCTTAAAAAAAATTCAATTTTCCACCTGCCAACACCTGAAAATATTTTACGATTGAATGATGGTTAGAGCCTAAGCCAGAGGATGAGCCCCCCCCGGAACACACCTATGCTTCTGTTGAAAAGTCCTAATCATGTCATCAGCAGATAATGATGCAACTTGTCTCCCACTGGGTTCTATTAATCCTGCTTCCCCTAGCATACTTTGACGCCTATTACTGCTCCAACTGCTATTGTGAGGTGCTCGAACGGATCCACGGACTGCAGGCTCTGCTGCTATATGAACACCTTGGGACTCCAGACAAGAATCCTGCTCCTTTATTTCCAAAAATACAGAGTTGATGCACATGAACTGAAAGGCACACCTGGCGAGTAGACACATTCTGTCCCTCATTCTCCCTTGGCATTGACTGCGAGACAGTGTCGCTTGCTCACTAAATGCCACTTCATTCTGGTACCAAAGCACTTTGCGGGAGACACAGAGGTAGGAATGAGTTCATTCTTCTGTGCTACAGTAGCTCGGGCCCCAAATGAAATCTGGGCTCGTGTCGCTCTAGGCAAGATATACATGCTTAGAAATACTGCCTGGCCTCAAGCACACACCGTTCACGCAAATGAAGGAAAGGTGGAAGGGGAAGCAGAACTCCTGAAGAACGAGGTGACTTGCCTCAGGCTGCAGAGAAGGTCAGTGGCAGAGGCAGAGCCCAAGGAGCTTTCTAAATGCTATTCCTGCTAGCAGGGACCTTGACCTAAGAGATAATCAAGAATGAAGTATAAGCAGTCTCAAGCCTGTGTCTCTGGGCTAGGATGAATTCCTTACTTTGATGTGACATTTTAAATTACGCAAAACTCCTGGCCTTCTCACCGTGCCTCGGCGACCCTTAGGGAACAAAGGGGGATACGCAGTAAAGGGCAGCCCAAGCAATGGAGACAGGCTGAGAAATAAAATACTAGAACAAAGCATCATGGTTTCCTAGCATCAGCAAAAACCCAAATTCCAGACCAGCCACATGCAAGACGTTCAGTCACAGACAATAAATAGCAACGAGGACCATTGCATAATGCTGTCATGTAGTGGGAGAGGTACATAACACAGAGGGGACTAATTTCAGGCAGAAAGCTCCTGTTGGAAGAGAATGACTGGCTTATAACATACCCCTGCTACATGAATATTTCCCAGTTGTGAGACCATTTGGATGCACGCCCTTCAAATCTTGTCCTGGCACCGTAGGATGAAATGTTTAAACAGACATCGTGCAGCCCGGGAGGAGAGGGCTGCTCAACATCTCGCAAGGAAGGCCTATTCTCGCAAGATTTCCAGTCAAACTGAATAAACCCAAGGTTCAGAGAACGTGCACACAATCAAACTCCCTCTCTGTAAGGACAAGGCACATCCTACGTCTGGCCTGAAGCTGATTCGGAGGGAGCGTCCTCTTGGGACCTTGCTGTGCTGGGCTGCCATGCCCTAGTTCTTCACTAAGGAGATGGACAGACCTTCACCAGCAGTTAAATGAGAGTAATTAAGAGCAGTCACGGACCTTCTTAGATGAGGTGTTATATCTGACTGCACAAGCCCTCTTTGGGTCCCTACATGGCATTGGTGAAAAGTCCCACAGACAACCACTACCCTTCCAGTGAATCAGTGGCAGCATCCAGCTATGGAGGCAGTAGCACCTTAAATACACTCAGCCAGTGCCTTGCGATAGTCTGGCTGCACCATCATTTCCAGAGTGCTCTTTTAAAGCAACAGTTTTATCTCTACATACTATTAGTCAAGTTGTTCTCCTACCTCGGTACCACCTGTAGGCCCAAACCTCCCTTCCTGCCCGAGGAGGGAAGACACATTGCGGAGTCCCCAGGGGTTGTCCGCACAGCCCTGCAGGCACTGCAACGGCCCGAGGCAGCCACCATGACAGGACTCCTGAGTGACAGTGTGTTCAACAGCTCAGAAGCTATTTGCTATTTGGGGACACTACCCGTGCTTTGCCCCCTCCGATTATTCCAGCTCCTTGTGCCTGACCCAGCAGCAAGCGTGCTGTGATCAGGCTTGCAAAAAACCAATTGGCAGCAAATGCCTGCAAGGGCAGCTGAGTTATACTGTGACTTGCTATTCCTGCTCGACCCACGCATGGCTCAACTACTGGGGAAAGATACAGGTACCCTAGCCGGTAGTTCCTGCAAGGAAATCCACCCGCCCGTTCTGATTTTATTCTGGTCAAAATACATTTGCTTCATCTCAGCTCCACCTGGTCATAGTGAACCAAAGACCTATTTCTACTTCCACATCTTGTATGAGCTTAAGGAGTGGCACTGTGTAAGTTTAGTATAATTTTGCCTCTTTTCTTCCCCATCTGTACAGACAGTGCTGGTGATGCTGGCAGGGGTAATGCCACACTGCAGTCTACAAACGAAATGTAGTCATGACGATGTTTAGCAAATGAAACAAGGGGAGAAGGTGCATGCTGGGGAGAAGCACAAACATCGTAGAACAAATTACTGAAGGTCTGACACAGCAATGAGATGTCAGAAGTTCGTTATCAGATAGGAGATTACAATATGATTCCAGACAGTGGTACGTTAACACTATTCTCTCTTGGTTTCTGAAGTCTGTATTACCCTTGTTGGAGAAACGATAGCCATAGCTGCTTCCCCTGTGGGTAGCTGCAATAAGGAAACCAAATCCCAAGAAAATGTAGAGCAAAATTTTGCTGAAACATTGCTAGTCCAGGACAGCACAAACACATAAAGGCGGGCAAGCATGGATGGAGAAACTGTGCTTCATATCTTTACTTGATTAAAGTTCCTTAAAATAAGGAATGGCCAACTCCTGTCCTTTCAGTAGCCCAAAATTCACTAAATAAATTAATGGAAGGAGGTTGTGCAATAGGAGTTAATTTCTTGGTTTATCTACCGTGTATAACTGCTTCTCACACTTAATGGATTTAAAATGCAGTATCCAAAATACATATAGTGAGGAGATATTACAGAATATGAGCAGTGCTTCCAGGCACACGCACAAACGCACTCAAACATGCAGTAGCTTCCTTCTGCTTTGTCATGACCCTGAATTAATTCTTACATTAACGGTGCTCTTCCTTATAACCAGTCTAGGCTCTTAAAAGAATTGCACCTCGCTGACTGGGGCTTATTATGTGATTCCTAACCCATCTCCACATCTGAAATTTCCATCTGGGTCTGTCTATCACTGTGCCCAGAGAACTGCAAATACCCAGAACGCCTCTTGCCTGGCTCTGTTTCAGCACAAATTGGGGTTAAACATGATCCAAACAAAACAAGAACGGTGCAGAGGTCACTGGTTGTGACAGTACAGCGAGGTTTGCTTTGGAAGACAGTTGACGCTGGAACACTATCCGAAAGCTAAGGTCCCTTTCAACTTAATTTGTAGGTTTGTAACAGTAGAGATGAGTGGTTAATTCACCCTTGACAGCTTTATTCAACAATCGATGTATAGTCCTTGGAAATTAAATAATGAGGATCAGTGACGTCTCATATTTATTTTTAAGGGTATGAAAGGACACTAGCCATCATTTAATAGAGAAGCAGAGTGATTTCTATAATCAGAGACATGGTAGAAACAACTTGATTCCCTAATGGGGTAGGAAACTCTAGAGTTCGACTGGGATAACACGTCTTTTCTAATAAAGAAAACTGGCAGTTCTGCAGGACAGCTGATAGGCATCTCTGAGCTGGACCTTGCTGGGAAGAAGCTACACAATACACCACAGTGATGATCAAAAATGTAGTATTAACACATTGGCCAGTGAAAAGGCCTGGGCCTCCTCTCATAGAGGGCCTCGGTCAAAGTGGTATTGGCAAACTGATATGCAAACTGGTGTCCATGAAAGGAAAATGGGGCAGAGTGCGGTGAGCTCTCCATGTGATCTGATCTCCAGTGTGAAATAATCTTCCGAGAGCGTAAAACAGCTCCTCTGACGCCCTTGACTCTAAGTCAAATGAATACGAGAGTGTCTTCTGACAATACCATTCCCCTCTCCTATATTACGTGGTTCTGGGAGAAATTTTGCCTTGTCACCAATTAACCATCCAAATCTGGAAAATAAAAATGTGGTGAATTTTTCTTTCTGTCTTTGAGGCTCTGTTCTGCCACTGCATGCCCTACACATCTCTGATATTCTCAGGAGAAATAGCGGGCTCATGTTATTTTTTGTTTTAATGTCCATGACATTATGGCATTGTAGATGAAACATCTATATATGCCAGTGAAAAGGCTCAGGAGAAAAAAGAGTTTGTGAAGTGGGGAAGGAGGGCTGGTAATCTCAACTGAAGAGGGGGAACAGAGGTAAAATTCAAAAGGGCAAGTTGCAAATTAACTAATATTGAAAAAGGAAGGTTCATTAGTGAAAGTTAGACTGACCCTTTCATACTAAGTCACAAGCTGTTCTTAGCGTCATACTATCTTACACAGTGCACATCAAGTAGACTTGATCTCCTGATCAAGAGAGACACATGGATTAAAGCAGAGCTATTTCCATTAAAAATTAAAAAAAAAAAAGAGAAAAAAGAAAGAAAAAAGGACATGACTATCAGGGGGATTGGACGGCTCAGGGGTCTGTTAATAGGATAGAGCGTTGTTTGCATTTCAAGGTCTCTGGTCTGATTACAGACCAGGTCAATAGGGAGAATGAAAGCCATTGCGCTTAATGGCTGGTTAGTGATGGATGTGAAATGAATTGATGGTCTCAATCCAGTTCAGAGCAGACTTCACGAAAATACCTTAACCTGGCTTGCATTTTTTTAAATAGTAATGCAGAGATCTGAGGAAGGAATAAACTGAGATTAAGGTACCCAACCAGGGCATCTTTTGTCCATTCCCACCTCTGCTCTGCCATTTCTCCCAGCTCTGGCAAATCACCTGGTTCCTCACAGGCTCAGTTCTTTTTATGTAAAACAGAGATTACATTTAACCGCCTTTTATGAAGGCATAAAGCTAAACACCTTAATGCAGAAGGGAGGAAGCTGCAGGGTCAGGTACCCCTTACATCCCAAGTGGATCCATGTCTCACGTGCCCCTCTGCCTTCAGAGATCTCCCGTTTGTTTGCCTGGAGGTCAGGCAGCAGAATGATGTTCCTAGATGCTGCTTCAGAAAGCCTCAGTCCTCAAGGCCATCAATCAGTCACCTTTCTCAAGCACTAAATTCATTTAAGAGAGGGAAAAATAAAAAGTAGAGCAAAGAAAGAACTAGATTTCATCATACGGGAAGACTGTGAGTGGGAGTCTGCCTTTGAAGCGCCTACAAGAGAATCTAATCAAGGCATTTACTATAAACAGAGAAAATCGATCACAGAACATTTTTAACATTTAAAACATGTCTCTGTTTGGACAGCTGAGACATCCCATTACTGTGAATGACACTGCCGGATCAAGGGTCTACACAATTTGAGAGAGCTGTAAATCATCCACAGACCTTCGGGCACACAAACATTTACAGAATTGCTTTAAATTATTTGTAAATAATGGGCCAAATTCATCCCTGGGCACAGCGTGGCTTTCTGCCATTGGCTTCACTGGAAACCGCCCTGCCTTACTGCAGGGCTGAGCTGGGCGGGTGGGTACGTGGGTCAGGTACCGGTGTGGCGTGGGGGGAGTTTGAAGATGACACCTGCCTCAGACCCTGCACACCCACTCAGCACAGCACGGACTGACGGGCGGCGGATGTCGGACAAGTATGTGTCCAAAAGACACAGGTGTAAATGCAAGTAGGGGCAGGGAGTAGCTTTTGTGTATTTTTACACCCTTGTGAGACACTTATCTTGTCCAAAGCTTTGATGAGCCAAATGCAAAGATAACAGAGCAGAGAATAATTTACAGGCTGATAAATGAGGGTGAGTGTGAGGGCGCATAAAAGTTGGATTATATTACCGTGGGTGGCCTCTTCATTCACTGAATGCCAACCTACAGTCATGCTGGAAGCAGCTGGTGCCTCCCATGCTCCCTAGTTGACGGCTACTAGATTGACACGGTTTAAATGATCACAAACATAAGAATAAAATTCTAGGTCTTGGATACTGCTGGCAAGAAGCTCTTGCAGCACTTTCCCTGTGAGGTCAGTGTCATTACTGGTGTCATTTCACAAGTGTGGCATGGCAAGATGGTGTGCCTTGAACAATATCATCCAGCAGGACACGTGGGGAGCAAACCCAGATCTCTGGAGTACTCTGCTGACTGGGCCCCCCTCCCTGGCAGTCTTCTGGAATCAAAGTATTAACTGGGGGCTAAATGACCTCCTTCTGCAGGTGAAAGGGTCAGGAGCTCGAGAACTACCTACTACCGCTCAGCTCATGCAGAAAAAGCAGAGTCAACGGCAATGAGCTCTGCAAGTGGGCATGCACCGGCACCGAGGACCTTGGTCTCGGATCTCCAGGGGAAGGAAAAAAAAGAGAAAAAAAAGGCTGCAGCTTGGTAAGAGACCTGAGGCAAAGTCAGTACTTGCTGAAGACGCAGCCTGTGTGACATCTAAACACACTCAACGGGAGCCAATGGTGAGACTCCACAGCCCGGCCTTCGCATCCTTGACCATATCTTGATGTTTCAAATTAGAGCTTTTAATAACAGTATGTTATACTGTGAGCCGCGACGGGATCAATGGGGTTACCAATACGTTAGAGCGGCATTGGGGAAGGAGCCCTCCTGCTTGGCTCATTACTGCTAGCGCAAGTCGGTGTCTCCAGACTCGACGAGAGTCACATAAGCAGTAAGTTAATGGGCTGCTGTTACTGCTGCCTCTCATGTCCAGGTCTGTTAATCTCAACAGGAGCTGTGCTAAGGAAAGCCCTATTAAAGAGGATTTTAATAAAGGGCTGATTTGTAAACACATTTGACCCCGGCCTCATTTGTAGTGTAAGGAATATGCACTCTCTCGCCTCTTGCCTGTCTGCTAAACTTTAAAAAGGCCATTTGCTGTGATACATTACCCTCAGAAATCTCAATGGATTTTCCCAGAACATTTTCTACAGACTTTCTGTTGAAGCTAAATGGAACTATCCATGTTGGATTACTTTATAAAATCTCCCTAGAATTTCCTGCCGATGCTTTATAGACAACGCTTGCAAGCAGAAAGAAGAATAAAGAATTCCTGTTCCCCCTCTGCTTTCCTATGGTTGCTGCCAAAGATGGAGGCGATTTTCCCTCTGTGAGGAGTCCGTGGAGTTTCTCTGACTCAGAGACACCTCAGAACACCTGTAAAGAGCATTTATTGATTTGTATTTACACATTTGGAAAAGCAAACTCCAGAATGGATATTAAATAATGAAAAGATTTTGGTCTTTTTTATTTTGTACAAATATTAAAGGGCCATATTCTAGCCTGAGTGACATACCAAGCAATCCTATTGGACCTCCAGGAGGTTGCATTGAGGNGTGATAAACTAAACACATGGACTTGGCACTGAAAAATCCAGAACTTGAAAGGTTGAAAGGTGGCCCCATTCCAGTGACCAAGAGTCCTTTCCACACCAAAATATTAGCTTTGCATGGTATGCTAAGTTGAAAAGCTGAGGATTACACAGACCAGAGAAAACGGCCTTAGAACCAGTCTCTCCTGTGACAGCAAGCAGAGGGATAACCTGCACTGGTGACTGTATGGGCTGCTCCTGTCTGCTGGGCAGGTGAAGAATTCTTCTTCATAGCAACACTGACCATTTGTTATTTAAGAACAAACTTCCTTGGCAATGTGCTGTCTGAACACTAACACATAAAATGCAATCCACGGTATCTCAGCTCTTGGTCCAAAGAAATTCTGGTGGACACTTAAAATTACTATTATGTTCATTTGGGAATTTATAAATAAAGCAGAAAGGATGTGTCTCTTTCAGTGGTTCCAAAAGAAAAATACAGCATCGTTGCTGGATGGATAGAGCTTTGGGAGGCTGCAGCACTGTTGCTTTTTCTGCATCTACTACAGCTGTCTGGGTTTCAAAGCCTGAGAGCCAGGGATAGGTGTTTCCTATGTCCAGATGTTTCACTGGGGGGTGCCTGGCTGTGTGCGTCTGGGAGATGCACCCAACGGCACCTACGCGGCTCAGAGGGTGGACAACCCACTCTGCTGATGCAGCTTTGCAGTGCTTTCTCCCCAAGCCCTTTTGTTCTCACTGCACCCGTGACTAGCACAAGTATGGTGATGGAGGAGAAAGACAGCACCCTGCCAGGACAGCTCACCCCGCCTTGAATTAATTCCCTTTTTTTCCTAGCAGGGTCACCAGCACCTTTCCTACCAGGCTGCTAACATGCACCCACCAGGGGCCAGACCGGGAGCCTTTGGGGGAGATGGGAAGCAGCGCTGCTGCTGGAGCCGTGCCTGGAGCAAGGCGTGCAGCTTGGCTCCCCCAGCCAGGCACAAAGTCTCCCAGCGACGGCAGCCTCCTTCCAGCCGTGCCCCCTCGCAGGGATTCCCCTGAGTGAAGAGCTGCGTGCCTGCAAATTGCTGGATGTACATGCAAGAGCAGAGTTAATACGCTCTGCATGCTCAGTAAATCTAGAGCTCTCCGGGAGAGCTGGGCAGGCAGCATATACGTGGTTTTCAGGGAGAAATTGCCCTTTTCTGACTCTGTCCGGAAGCGAACGGCTCGCCCTGCAATAAAGGCTGGGCTCCTCTGATTTACAGTAAAGACCCATCTTAGTTATAAAGCTCCAGCTCAGAGTTCTCCTAACAATCAGAGAACATTGCAGTTATTTTTAATTTGTGCCTAGGGAAATGTTTTGTAGGGGGGAAGAAAATAAATAATTTTTAAAGAAATCCTCCTGTTGCAGTAATGGTGAAAAACAAACACGGCTCAGTTCTGTCCAGGAAAACCGCACCATGTGTTTCTTGCTACAGGGGATCGGGTTGTCAATGCACAGCTTGATAAGTTTGTTAGTATTAGTGCTACTCACATTTATGCTGACGGAAAATCTTACCTGCCCTCGTCCAAGAATCTATGCTGAGGCTGACCTTATTGAAATTCCAAATATGTGGTAAACAGCCATTCCTGCAGGCTGCTGGTTTCAGCCTGCTGGAGGAAGAGTCGTCAGAGCTAGATCAGTGTACATGAACCAGCGCAGCTCAGCTGAAGTCGAAAGAGGGATGCTACTGCAAACAAACCTCTGCCTTCACTTACCAAGCCGGCAAGCTGGCCCTTTCTGTTCCCACGATACGAGTGGTGTATGCTTCAAGAAATGATGAACTGTAGATTAGTCTAACTACTTCCTTTTAAGAACAGCAGCACAGACCACGTTAGGCCTGTGCCATCCTCACAACGGACCCACGGACGCATCATACGATCGGTGGAAGGTCAGCGGGGGCTGATGCTTCTTTGGTGGGTGATGTGGGAAAAGCATCGCTTACAGCGGAGCCTCTGAACAGATGGTTGGCAATAGGGTATAAAGTGACTTGGAGTGTTCACAAAGGGAAGTGGGATCATCTGGTGAAGCTGTAATTGTTATTAATTATCTATTACCAGATTAGAGGTACATTAGTGACCTGCACCACTTATCCAGTGCACTAAACCACGCAAAGGTTCTCATAACGTAATAAGGTTAAAAAAATAATGAAATGGTACAAGAACACAACACACCATAGCACAGCACCATGGCGTTAGTCGGGCTCCTGGAAGAGCACTTTAGCTGAATAACACGAGTTCCCATGAAGTGAATCAGGTTACATTACGGAGACGGGAAGGGGAGTGGGTACCATACAAATAATTGCTCACAAACATACCTAGCATTTTCCTTAGGTGATACTCGGGGTTACGTGAATAAAACCGGAGCTAATCAAACTCCTCTGAATGCTCCCATTAATTTCTGTGGCTGAACTCAAGCTGCAGAACTTGCTAAAGCAGGAGGTCATTAAAACAGATAGCGAGCTAGGATAAAACGAGAGGGACTGGCCCTTGACTGAACCTTGATCAGTACCGTGGCTTAAGAAGGTTTTTGTCTCTTTCCCTTGGTAAGGATTTGCTGAAAAGGTGGTGGAGAAAAGTGGCAGTCTGACCGTTAATGCTGTTACATAGCACAGGTTCGCAGCCGCAGGATTCACGCCTGGCCATCAGCCCTGTGGCTCAGCAAAGGCCGCCTCTGGGCTTGCCTTTTTCCTCATTAGGAAATGCCACCCTCCCCTCCTCTGCCCCGCTAGGAAGGAAGCTTTCAAGCAACCGCCTGAGTGGTTTGTTTTAGCACTGTTGGGCTCCTGCCCAGAGATCCCCATCATCACCCAGGAACCTGTTTTGTGGCGTGCTACACACAAAAAAGCTCAGTTCTTCCTCTGAAGAGCTGATGGTCAGTGGAGCATCTCCACCGAGATCTCCTTGTGCTGCTCAGTTGCCTCCCTGGCGCTGCCCTTACTGTGGAGGAGGGGGGCGGAGGACTGGAACGCCCCCGATCTGTTTGAAAACAGCGCAGACCGCAATCCCCGACACATCAATGAACCTCTCTAACGAGGTCTCCCAGTGACCAAAAGGAACAATCCCCTGCACACGGCCTCTCTTCCTGACACGTGCAGATATGATGTGCACCATCATAGGTGTCCAGGGCTGAAAACATTTCCAAAAAGACCATTTATAACCCCAGACAGCTGGCACCAGCTGCATGGCTAAAGGCAGTTTCGTCTTAGCCAAAGATCATGATGCCAGTGGAGGAAAAAGATACCTTTTCTTTTTTTTTAAAAAAAAAAAAGTCTTAACCTTGTCTCAAGCCAAAATTAAAGAAAAAAGTCAATAAATCTTAAATTGTACTCAGCTGGGACAGATGGCAAAGATATTAAATATTTGGGCATTGAGCCAAGTGCACATTCAATGCAAAAATTGATGCCAGTGAAATAACCTTTTCTCCTTTTAAAAACCCTCTCCAAGCTGGTTATTATCCACCAAAAAAAAAAAAAAACCCAGAAAAAAAAAAAGAAGAAAGGAAATAAAGGAAATCTAGCTTAGAGATGCATTAACAGATCACTTTGAGTAACAAGCCAGCAGAGTTTATGGCACAAAACATGAACCTTATTTAGAAAGCGTTTGGTGGGGGTTGATAATAGACAGTATCACCAAAGACCAGTGCAGTCTGCTCTGCTGCCTGTGGTTGAACTGTCTTCCATCTAGCGCTGATTTAGTGTACAATTAAGACAATGTCTATGAGATCTAAAGCAAGTACCTGCTTCCAGGGGGATACTCCTAGATCTAGTTATTATCATGCCAGCACATGAAGTATCTCTTTCCAAATAAGCACCCAAGCCCTGCTGATAGTTTCTTGACAAAAGGCACAATCCTGCAAGTGCTGAGGGTGCTCAGTTCCCACTGAATTCGCTCGAGGATGGAGATGCTTATTGCACTGCAGAAAGTGTTCAAAGGCTGACATTCAGAGCTCAGCATCTTTCAGGATTTGGTCCAAAGCACGTTTCCATTCAGAATTAAGAGCAAGCAAGTTTGTTTTGTTTTGTTTTGTTTTGTTTTTTTTTTCCTTTTCTTATGAGTGAATCAAATAAATGGACTGAGAGTTATTTCTCCCCTGAATATTCTTTGTGCATTTGAAAGATTCTGCTGGCAGACTGATTGCTCCGGAATATTTAATTTACTTACTTATTCTTTAAATTTATGCTGCATGTTCATTCACCATTCTCTAGGTACACAGACAAGGAAAATATATACGTATCTTTTTTGAAATATACCATGTCACAAATCTAGGCAGACAAGAGTAAAGGAAAGGTAGAAAGTATGCTGAAAGGAAAGGCTGAGATGTAAGCACAGCAATGCTCGCATCTCCTCACTGCTTAGTAAACGGGGTCAATATAAAAAACCTTGTGGTTACATATGGGGAAATAGAGGCACAGACTACGGCTGTGACCTACCCAACGTCTCTGAGCATTTGGAGCAGCATTAAGAGTATCGTCAAGTGGTCCCGAGTCCAAAGTGGTGTCCTAGTACTGAGACCTTGGGTTTTTTTTCCCCCCCATTAGAGACTGTGATTAGGCGCTCTGAAACTTCCCTACGGCCAGCCTAGCAGTCGCCTGCCTTTTCCAGGGCTCCATTGACAAATTGCTCTAGAAAACCAAGCTATCTTTTAATTTTACATTTGTTATAAAATGTAGGTACAAATCAAAACAGTTGCAAAAATATTGGCTCGGTAGCATAATGAAGTACATAGATGTTTAAAATCCATGCTTGTGCCAGTGATTGATTGCCAAGAAAAAAAAGCAGCCAGTGAGTTTGGATAACTAAACCATCCCCACCCCAGACAAAAGAAACCCTCAAAAATCAGCCTTCAAAACCAAGCGCGTTTAAATTTTCTCTTTTTTTTTCCTCCAGTTAAAATTAGCAACACGCTTATTGATTTTTTTGTAGCTGGAAATGTATAGGTAGAGCTAAAAGGAGGGTAAATAAAACATGATGGACTCTCAGGGTTAGATAAAAGAAAGTGCTTATAAATGCAGAAGTCCATGAGCAGAACAGAAACCATGAAGGGTTCAGGCAAGAGGCCAGGGAGCCGACTGCATACTGTAAGCTATTATTTGTGTCGAAAATCTCCAGGAATTGAGCGAGTATGAGCTTTCTTAAGCAAGACCTTTCGCCAAGATCTATATTGTTAGAATCATCCCATATTATTTATATTGCAGGAATTTCCATATGCATTATCCTGCCTTGTCTTTGCAACAGAGGAACTGGTGCAGGTGCACATGGATGGTTTAAGCAAATTGGTTAACAGGGGTGACACGATGCAATGTTGTTAGTTTAAGTGATCTTTGATCAATAGCATTCATGACAACAGCTGAGTTTGTTTGTCCTTAATGCCAGGAGGTATTTTACCACTTCAGTAGTTTTAAAACTCAGGAGCTAAGTCCAGGAAAATCAATATGAAAGTGAAACTCTTCTAAGTTTATAGTGGAACTTAGAAAAAGTGGGATGCAAAACGGTGGAAAGCTCAACAAGAGTTGGGACTCCCTGGATCCACCGCACCATCACCTATTCCTTCTTCACTTGACAGGTCACCTCTCTCC
The DNA here is from genome assembly GCA_013398815.1 of Ibidorhyncha struthersii. Lineage (NCBI taxonomy): Eukaryota > Metazoa > Chordata > Aves > Charadriiformes > Charadriidae > Ibidorhyncha > Ibidorhyncha struthersii. The sequence continues at coordinate 1,067,105 of VZSZ01011807.1, read as the reverse complement.
TCTTACCCTCAGTTTACCCACCTTCAAAGATGGTTTAAGAAAGCAGATGACCTGCACCAGTGCAGTTGCATCAAGCTGATCATATCTAGGGCGAGATTCAGTATCTGAAGTAGTTAGACCCAAAACATGTAGGGATTTAAAGATCCATATCACCAACATATACCAAAAGCAACAACTACAATATGTAACAAATCAAGTCTTAAAACTACATAGATATGTAAGTATGCATATGTATGTGTATTTAAAATTATATAAAGTGTCTTCATCAAAACTGGCATAAGGAGAGACCTGACTATAGCAGATAGTTCTCATGGATCAACGTTTCCTTGACCTTTGTGTGCCATGTTTTTGATGCTGTTACATTTTATTTTTTTTTTTTCAGAATCAGACAAGCTCATACTTCTGCAAAGGAATTTACTGTATCTCAGTGATACAGACTGTAGAGCATTTAACCTTTCCCAGCCTAAGCTTAAATGGGGTTGTGCATGCACGTGTGTTTCTGAGTTGCTGGGCTATGGATAATTTCTACTTCTCCGACTAGTCTCACAGTTACAGGGCAGATCCTGCATGGAAAGTGACTGCAGAGTCAGTATACAAAGGACAACACAAGCCATAATGCATAGAAATTCGAACAGGGAATGAACAGTTGAAAACATTATTTCATTATGTGAATCTAAAGTTAAGTTAAATTAAACCCGCTGTTCTTACATTAAACAAGATGGCCAAGAGCTGGAATGTGTGGTCTGTTGGCTCGATTGCTGTTGCAGGGAATAAGAACACGGGACCATATAGCCAGCTCTTAAGAGACAAAGCCAAGCAGGTCAATTCTCTGCTTTCCCTTATCTACATTTCCTACAGCATCAGGAGCCTCTTGGGACACAGACCATGCCCAGACAGGACTATATGAAGGACCCAGTGAGATGGGTCCATTTTTGGGCCTCTACTGGCTACTGCCATTCAAATAATTATTAACACCATGAATAAAGCAATAAATTCAAGTAGCAAGCTGAAATGGGAAGTGGTCCAAATCCTGCATCTATGCCCTCACTCTGCTGCAGTTCCACTGGGAGATGCTGCGCACACTGCTCCTCCGGATGCCTCAGTTTCCACATCTGCAACGAGGAGATAACTATGCCAACCAGTGTGCCTTAAATACTTTGAGATGTAAGTATTAAGAGCTTTGAGATGTAAAATTCGTACAGTAGACTGCAGTATTATTCACCAACTAGACATAATCAGCAAGAAGGATGACTCAGATATGGCTCTCATTGCTCCAGAGCAATAAAAAATATCTTCCACAATAAATTTTAAAAATTAGCTTGTGTCGTTTCTGAGTTACTGGGAAAGTAACTTTGCTTGTTCTGGTCTTATAAATAAAATGCCATCAAATTATCACAAACAGCATGAAACATGATGTTCAGCAGAGACAATCCATAGTGAGGGGTCTTTTTGTGTTCACGGACTTGGCTGTGTGGTCCTACCGCAATTCACCTGTGAATTGAACCATCTGCAATTAACTTAGTCCTGCTAGTAACCAATAGCTATTAAATTCACCCATCAGAAGCATTTCCTTATGTAGAGCATCAAGTGTTTAATCTCAGACCTGAACAACAGCACCAGAAGGTTTTATTTATCAAATCAAGTCACACTGTGTAAGTGTCAAAAGAGAGATTTAAAAATAAGGTTTTAAGACTATCGGGAGAAATTGGAGCGTTCCAGGTACAAATAGAGAAACACAGTCTGTCTGTCACATGGCTGGCAGCAGAGAGAAATGTAATCTACAGTAACAGCACTGCTTTCTCTTTATTTTCACTTTGCTCAAAGGGCACTTTTCATCTGCAGTTCCCAGCCTGGTGGGTGGCAGCTGTAATATGGGCTCAGAAATCAGACCCAAAAATAATCCATGCCACCCCAGTTTCACCCTGCAGCACACAGGCTGACTTAAGAGGTGGCAGGTGACTCCGCCTGGCCCAAAGCAATTTACATCCGTGTGAGGAGGAATAATAATAACAATAAATATATCTTCCCTGTAATGAGATCTGCATGTGGCAGGGCTGGGCTGCTACGAGCTGCACTGTGCCATATGAGACCTGCAAGTTGTCTGGTGGCTACACAAGAGGGACTGTCCCGCAAGTCCAGGTGGCCCGTGGTGTCGCCCCGGAGCTGGTGTCCTGCCTGTGGCATTAAAAATGGTGATCGGTTCTGGTCCTGGGCATTTAAATAGGTTCTTTTGTTCCCTCTATTTTATTTATTTATTATTTCCTCTCTTCTCGTAGGAAAGAGGACAGAGTTATGTCCACAAAGGTCACCCTAGGGTGCTGGCACTGATTTTCTTACCAGGTCAGATTTTAGATAAACCATCCTCCACCACGCTGTGCACCCCTACCTTCCTGACTCTAAAAAGTGCCGGGAGGGACCGTTGGTTGCCCTGCGGTCTTGGGTCTCGCACCAGCTCTCCGTTGCCTGACAGTAGAGGTTGTTGCAGGTTCAGGTCCCTCCAAAGGCCAGAACGGGCTGGATACTGTCCCGAACGTTGAGTGTGACTTTCAAGCTGAAGCTACTGTTTGGTTTGTAAGGACAGAAATAAGACTGTGGATATTAACTGCTAGGAAATAATTGTCTGATACAATAAAGCAGAACATCATCTGCTCCCTCTGCAAACTTTTCTTTTTTCCTGGTGTGATTGAAAATAGTCTTTTCTCCCCTATTTCTGATAATGAAAGAGAAAACTTAAGGTTTGCTGTCGTAGGGTGGATACCAGGATCCATTTACGCCTTCTGTGGGGAACAGGGTACGAGAGGCTGCAGATCAATTTGAATTAGCAGACCCTTTAATTCTGAATTTCCAATTTATTTGCTGTGCAATCAGGGCAAGAACATAAGGGGAATAAAATAAAAATCGAGGTCTCTACTCGACAGTATTTGGTAGTAGATTACCTATGGTAATGTGCATAATTTTCAATTCCTTATCTGCCTTCCCCAGACAGGTGACCCTGAGTTATTAGCACTGTTTATATCATTAAGCATTGGGCTGGGATTATAGTCCAAGTGACTGTGCAGCACTGTATGGGAAATCCAGATCTCCTGAGCTCCCGCTAATCAAGTTCACTTGGGCTGATCTTCCATCTCCAGTTCTGGCTAATCTAGGATTTGATGATTAAA
>VZSZ01011807.1:1038815-1063932 GCA_013398815.1 Ibidorhyncha struthersii | reverse complement strand
AAAAAAAAAAAAAAAAAAAAGGCAGGTAGTCTCCAACTCCTTCACAGCTTAATCCGCGTATGCAAAGACCATCAAAAGCAAGGACACACTGCGAGGGAAGAGGAAATATCACCCTGAGACAGAGCCAGGGCAGGCAGCGCGACCGCACAAACTCATTTCACCACTGCCATGTAAAAGGTTTTTAGTGACATGGAATAAAACTAGGGGAAGAAAAACATGCAAATACACCTGAGTGGAGGCAAAACGCACTCTGCAAGCGGAGCAGAGCAGCAAGACATGTCAGCATGTGCCATTCTCTGCGTCTGGGTTATCAGTTGGAGGTCAGGCAGAACAGGTAAATCGTGCTTATCAGCAGAGATTCATTAATGTCTGTTCACTGCTGCCACAGATGCTCTCCAGCACTCGGGATTGTCCCCGTGTCGCGCAGGAGGCAAATATTTGCAGTGCAGGATGAGAGCGGTTTGCTTTTCAGCAGAGCGTGCTGTGGCATTGGCACCGCTTAAAGACACGTCCCCAACTCCCTGTCTGTGCCACTCGTCCCTGGGGACAGCGGGAAGGAAAAGAGCTAATATATCTGCCGCGTCCCACTGAGCGAGGGATGGGCCTAAATACCTGCGGAGGGTCTAAGATCAAGAGAGTGAGGAACATACTGGAGGACTCCCGGCTCCTAATTCAGGTGGCTAAATATGCTCCTTTTTCTCCTTTGACAGCAAAGTGCATCACCTTTGGACAATAAACAGTCCGAACTGGTTATAAACCCCTCGAGCGATGAGGTGGTTGGTGGATAGCTTTGTTTTAGGGATCACAAAAAGCAGTTTGAACAGCTCCAGGCGCTGTGTCCCTGATCGCTCAGCAGTGGAGCGGGGCAGAGTCAGCAGCAGGCAGCCTGCCTTCCCGATAGCACCGTCTTCCTCATACGGGACAGCCAGCTCTGGTTGTGTTAAGAATAAATCCCCCAGTTAGCATCTATCTTCCTTCTATTTCATACATAGATTAATTTTAAATAGAATAAACATAGTATTGTTACTATAGCAATATACCAACAGTTCATATGTTGGTATATTATAAAAAAAAAAAAACAGGGCAACAACATACTTCTTTCCAAAAAATTAATTCTGTATTTAACAGTCAATGAAACGTCAATGAACGTAGTATGTTTCCAGAAAGTCTGGGGTATTCCAGTTCAGGCCTATTGCTGGTGTCCTCCACCCATGCTGGGAAGTCTCCCTCTCTTTGAGAAATCTGGCTGAACCTAACAAAGCTCCTCAAGATATAAGGTGCTTCTCAGAGCAATCATACCAGAATATTAATACCAAGCCCTGCTGCTTGGAACCACTGTTATCAGCAGGTGTGCTTAAAGGGAAGTGTTTAATCAAAGATGTAACGAAAAGAAATGATGTGTGAGAGTCTGACCCCCTTGGTAGGGGAAATAAGTTGATTTGAATGCTGATAACTGGGCAACAAGTGGTGCTCTGTGCTGGGAGCTGCCTTGGCAAGCAGATTCACCCCAGTCTCCCTCTTCCCACTGCCGCTGGGGAGCCAAACCCACCTGCGCCAGCTCCTACCCTGCGAAGGGAGGGACCAGGGAACAAAAAGTGGCCAAAAATAAAAGGAAAAGAGACTGCAGTAAATCTGAACGAGAGCAGAGCGATTGCAAATCCAGTGGGGAAACGGAGCGGCTGAGCGCTGTGAGCTGGGATTACACTTGGTCCTCCACGGGTGGTGTGGAGAGAGGTAGTGGGACAGTGCTCAGTGTGCTCCAGTAGTGGGGTCTGCAGCCCGGGGGGTACATCCCTCCGGCGCTTGGTGTTAACCGCTTCAGCGCTGGGCGATGGCGGGTGCACACGCGGCCGATTTTTGTGCCGACGGGGGAGCTCCTGTCAGCTCCTGCAGAGCCCTTTCCCTGGTAAAGGACAACATCGACGCAAGAGATCTGCATCCTGAACAGGCTCTGGGCCTGGCCATGGGATAGTCGAGCTCCTTTTGCAGCCCTTGAGGGGCCGCCCTGGACTCGCGCTGAGCCCAAGACACGGCTGAGGAAAGCGGCTGAGATCTTTTTGGTTGCTTCTGCACAGATATCGGCTCGTTGCAGATGTAACTGGTAAAGTGCCCGCAACTCTCGCAGACGGTTTCTTAGCAATATTAAGTGTCTTTGCCTCACTGGAGATAGCTGCAGTTATACTAAGGATGGCTGCGCTCTAGGTGCTTTGGTCTTAACTAGTCAAAATGAGTCATCTACCACGCTGCATACACAAACTTCTTCACAACTGATACGGAAAATAAAATAATAACAACAAAAGTCTCCTGCACTGTTTCCTTTGGAGCAGCCACTGCCTGAACAGCCCAACAGCTATTCTCTGGTCTGAGCTCTCATTTCCACACACGAGGACAAGGAGTCGAGGAGGGGGTTGCCCATGCTGGTTTGCACAGCAATGTGCGATGCAGCAGAGCTGGGTTGGGACTGCCTTATAGCTCTGTTTCTTCTTCACCAGCAGTTTGGGGGGAAAAAAAAAAACAACCCCCAAAAAACCCCCCAAACCCCTCAACCCAAACTGCTTTGGGAATCCTTAATTTAAAGTATTCCCGAAGGGAAGGGATGCCCAGTTCAGGGAGAAGAGGTCGCAAAGGCAGCAGGGGGTGCCTTGGAAAGCGAGGGGTCGGGGGAGAGGGGCCGGGGTGCACGTCCCCACTGCTCTCCTCCAAACCCAGCAGCCCCTCTCCCTGCCCAGGGCAGCCGCGAGCTGTGCCGCTCCTCAGCAGTGCCTGATGCATTTTGGCAGAAGCTCCTCAGCCCCAGGGGCACAAGGCAGGAGGGCAGAGGGTCACACGGGGGCAGATGAACGGAGTCAAGATGTGCTGAGGGAATGGATGTTGGCTACACAAACAGATGTGCAATACTCAGCTGAAGAGGGACACGTATGAGGGAGATTCCCTCCTCCCTTCCTTGTTTCTGAAGTTAAATAAATAAAACCCTGTTCTTGCCCTAGGCATGTTTCTGCTGGATGTTGAGCTGAAACCTTCCCAGCGATTCACTTAACAGCTGTGAGTATGATAATAGCAATAATAAAAAACCACAAACAAACAACACACAAGAAAACCACAGGGTTTTTGCAAGACCTCATGGCTGGTTGCTCCAAATATCTGAAATGCCATCACACTTTCTTGCTTGGTTTATAGGAACGGGTGAGTTGGAGAGAACTGGCTTATTTCATTCCTATTCTCTTACTTATTTGACATTGTTTTGATTAGAAAAGAGAAGCTATTGGCACTGGGTGTAATAGCTTTTATACCTCTCCTCAGTGTCAATATTAGATGCAGAATTCTGCTCGCCTACCAGCACAAATTACTCTAACTCACTGAAAAGAAAAAAAAGCTATTTTGGTAGAAATATTGCTCACTTGGATGTTATTTTTTATGGATATTGAAAAAGTCTTCATCTATGCTGCAATCCCCCAACCTACAAGGACTTCTAGTTTGAAACAGCTAGTCTACGGTCAATGGGGTATATCTAGTTTCTCCCTGAAGAATCCAGGTGTTCACATTTCTTAAAAAATAAATTATAGCTCTAAGCATTACGGTTCCAAAAGAAGTCACAAAAACGTGACAAGGGACCCTGGAGAGAGCCCTGGGACAGTGGCGAGACCTGCTGCGTTCATTTTAGGGGATGATGCAGGTTATGAAGGTCAATGTTAAGGTCTCTGCTTTCTGTCCCCTCTCCAGCCCTGCCGGATAGTGCTCCTGCAGTTCTGCAACACAAGCGTCCCAGAAACTGGTTAGGGGCCTGGGAAGATCAGGAATTGCTATATGGCCTTGGCCACTAGATAAATTGAGGAACCACATGCTTAGCAGGACACCAACTAAGAAAGTCCAAGATGTTGATCTGGATGCTACCTTTACCATTCCCATGAAGTAGAAGATGGCCTCAGGACAAACTCTGGCTAACTCAACAGAAATGTGGTCCACGGGTCCCCGCTCTGAGCAGGAACAAATTTGATATCGTAGCAGACAGAGTTTCAAAGTTTGCAGTGCTGTGGACGGTACCAACACCACATCTGTGGCACGAAAAGCCCAGGACAACCCACACATTAGAGCTGAGATGTTTGTGCATTATCCTGAGAGACAGCTCTTTGCGCATCTATGGCACACACTTGTTGTTTATCATATCGTGCTCAGCAAACGCGTTACCCTGTGTACGCTGATTCTAATGGGCTGCCTGTTTCATCCGCTCAGGGGCTCATTCTGAGCTTACCAGGGCTGACATTTTCATAGCTGCATTGGAAACACCAGATCTGGCAGGATACATTTCATTCTTCATAAAGTGTAAATGCTGATACCTTCCCAGTCTCGTCTTTGAGCCGTGCGGTTGCAGCGGCGGAGCAGCTGTATGAAGTCTGCAGATTCACCAAGGCGCCCGCTCGTTTTCCCAGCGCGGTCTCTCTCCCTGCGTGTCATTCTGGAAGCAAGAAGCGTCGCTGCCTCTTTTGGGCTGTCAGTTTAAAATCTCACTCATGTAGGTGCTCAAGCACAGGTGACAAAAGGGAGCCCCTTTCCGAGCTGACACAGCGCGGCGGCACCTAACAGAGCCGCATTGGTGAGAGTGCGGATCAAAGGCGATCAAAGCCTTGCAGCACTTCAAAGCGTTAAGATTTACCAGCGATGGCAATGGGGAAGAGTCCTAAAAATAATGGTGTGGAAAAGGCCCTGTTACCTTGTTATACTGTATGCTGGGAAGAGACTAGTTTTAAAAGCAATTTGCATAATTTAGCTTCTCCACTCTTAGAATAGCAAATTAACAGTTCATTTTATGACTCTACCAATCAACACCTATAGCCCATTAAATTTAACAACAAACTTGGCTTACGAAGGAGGTTGCAGCTGAGTCTTTCAACAAGCCCTCCTTCTCGCTTGTTCTTCCCCCTGAATTGAGTGTTTCTTTGTTTTATAAACCAGCATTTCTATTTTCTCATTAGCAAACGTGATGCCAAATTAATTCCAGGTGTTAATTTACACGTTGGGTGCTCAATTCGAAACTCAGCTCTACTTGGTGTCAATGGAGACTAACCTTGCTGTCCAGAACAAATCCAGAGTGACCCTCTGCAGCTCTCCGTTACTACAATGCAACTTTCGGCTAAATCTACCCTGCGCTCTGCTACTGCGGGAAAAAAAACAGAAGAGCTCCAGTAACCCCATTCTGTCCCCAGTTAGTGCAGTGTAATTTGAGAGCAACTTCACACGCTGAAGCAAACATTACTCGGGGTGTATGTTGAATATAACTGCAGGCAAAAATTGGCACAAGAACTGCAAATACGCAAAAGCTTATTTTAAAGGTTCATTTTCAGGACCAGCTTCTGAATATAGGGTCATTTCGTAAACAGACGAACATGCTGCTAATTGAAGGGAATACCATGCCACATGGCTTCATTTGCAAAGCCATTTGGAATGAATTATCAATATTTTATAAATACGTTAAGGTGGTAATAAAAGATGCATGATGTAGTGTGTAGGTAGGAAGCCCTTCTGAAAGGAAATGAAGAAATTATAGATAACCTTGACATGTTGAAGTTATGCAGTTGGAATTGTTAAGGAGAAGGGTTTTAAGATGTTTCAAGGCAAGAAAGTGGTAAGAATTCTTTAAAGGAACAATGCCATTTTGTTTAGGCTGAAAATCTGCTCTGCCAGTAGGGAAATGTTTGTATCATCTTGTAGAGGGACAGACTTCACCTGTGAACTTTTGATAGGCGTGTTTTCACTGCATTCCCCATTTCACCAAGACACAACTAATAATTCTAGTGCTTCTTGCAACCCATCCAAAAGAATTTGGACAAAATTCTGCTTATCCCAAAGACTGGATGGAGTGACAGTGACGGGGTAATGCAGCGCACAGTTGTACTAACAGGAGGTAGCGAAGACTCCTGTTTCCACTGTTCTTCTATTCTCAGAAAATGGGTAAGAGTATAATTTCTGTGGAGCAGGGTAGATTTACACGGCGTCCTCATGAACTACAAGGAAATATGTGTAGTTTAGGCTCTGTGGCTTTCACATCCAAATTCCTGCCCCAACTTATTTCTGCTACGATGAGCAATGTGGTTACAAAGACTACACAAAGCTGTGTTTGCTATAAAGCCCTTTGCAGCCATAACCTCCACCCTTAACCTCCAGAGACTGGAAAAAGACTGAATCACTTCCAAAAATTTCAGGTCAAAAGGTCATACTGGAGCTTGAGGTAAGAGGAGCTGCAGAATAAAGACAGCGACTGCCCGGTCACCCTTGTGCGCAGGAGGGAGGGAGGGAGAGGGGGATTTCGGGAGGCGGCAGAGGCCTGGCTATCAGTTGGGAGCTGGTAAACATCTCCAGGTACCTGTGGGAGGTCGTTTGCAGCCATGTGTAGACCTGCACGTGTATAGAGAGGTTTGGACTGTGTCATGACTGTGTTTGCTGGGGTGATGCACCTGACATCAGCTTATTATTCACTACGGCAAGCGGAGCCAGACAGGTCCCATAAAGGAGAAAAACAAGTTTGGAGACTACTAAACACAAACAGGGAGCGATGCTTTAATGCAGGTTTCTCGTAGGTGGGAGACTGCAGGAGGGAGGGTGCCCTGCCCGGCCTGTGTCTCTGTGCCCGAGACCGCTCAGCTGGTGATGGGGTGCTTGTTTGGCTGTTCTTACGCCCTTGCGCTCCCCAGGGTTACCTTTGAAGTTTAGGACCTACACCACATTTTTTCCAAGGGAACAAGCTTCTATCAAAATGATGCAAAGCACACTCTTTTTCCACCCATAGGGTGCGCGTGGATTTGCTTCAACGCAAGCCTGGCTACACGTGCTCCAAACCAGCAAATCCATCCAGCGCGGACAGGGATTAGAACTTGGAAGCACGTTACAGTTTCCCTGAATTTTTAATCTTGCTGCCAAAGATTTCTGCAAACAGCTTCAGCTTTTATCCTTCTATCCTTTGAACATACATCGCAGCATGCTTGACCTGTATGTTTTTAGGAGAGGTGGTGCGCTTGGCGAGAGCCTTTGCTGGCACTAGTGCACGCAGCCGAATCTGAGCCAAACTGCGCTGAATTTTATGACTTGAATAGCAGGCTAGCCACGTTATTTGTTGAATGTCATATATGTGTACATATACCATACAAAGCACAAGGCTGTGCTTCCTCCTTGGTCTAATTAACGACATCTCCTGGCCTGGGGAAACACTAGAAGCTGGTATCCTTGCCATTTGGCCAGGCTATTTAAAAGTAAATTGGGGGTCCACGAAACGCCCTCCTTACTTAGAGAAGCTGAATCCTGAAGTGTAGTTCCTGCCCTCTCCCCCTTCAATGTTATTATCCTTAAAGGAGATTAAGTCTGACGCAGTATCATTTGTAGCCACCCAAAACACCATGAAGAGGCAGCACCTTGGATTAAAACAGCTATTCATAACATCAGAACCACAGCAGAGGAAAAAAATGGATGAACTAATACCATTTCTTTTGTGTAATAAGATTTGACAAGTCTCCATTTTGTTTCAAAATTTTCTGCATTTTTTCAGGAAAAAGAAAATCCCTATCAAAACATTTTCAGCACTTAAATATAAAAAAGTTGAAAAAAAGTTTCCTTCATTGGAAAAAAAAAAAGAAAAAAAATGAAAAGCCAGCATTTTTAACCTGCTCCAGCGCAGAAAAAAATAATCTCCTCTTTATGCAAAAACATAGGCTCCTACCACATGAATAAAATGCTGTTAGCGTTATAGAACAGATGATGCAAACAAGCACAATTAAGTAACTTCATATCAAGCAGCAGGGGGCCATGGTAAATACACACCAGGCAATTTGTAAGCATGCTCATGTTTAAACGTTTTACGGGTCTCTGAGCCCCCAGTTTTAATTTAAACAAATACACACTTCAGTGTATGTAGATAAATAAAATCAGAACGATAGCTCTCAGTCTGACAGGGCCCAAATGTGAGATACAGTCTACACTAAATAAAAGAATTATTTATGTAGGTAAATAAAATATGGTTGGATTCCTTCTCTGTATGCAGATAACTCTACCCATCACTTATTTTTTTATGATTTTTTTTTAGTTCTGAGGTAAACAATCCTGAAAGAAAAATAATGGAAGGCACATTGATTGTACATTGTAATTTTGGGACTAAAATGATTGACATCTCTAAAAAATGAGGGATGTGTCTGAAGTATGTTTCCCATAATTATTTTTCAGCATCCTTGAGGCAGTTATTTCTTTTTCTAAGTGTAGGGAGAAAAGACCAAACCGCCGTTGCCACTCTGCAGCTATTACTGGCAAATAGTGACTTTTTAAAATGCTGCTGCTGCTGCTGTGTTGGGCACCCTTCCAGCAAGGTGGCTGGAATTACACGTTTCCCTCCTGGGATTATTTTTATTTTGTTTTATTTTATTTTTTTAAACCCCTAAAAACATTGCTAGAAGATCCCCTCTGTGCAATTAACTAACGTGAATCTAAGCTGCAAGAATGAAATGGCAGCGTAAGAGACTCTCCTCCACGAAGCTGGGATAATGCTGACCAGGTATTAAATTCATGCAAAACACACACTGACCAAAGAGATTAGAAATTGAGTCACTGAACCAGGAAAAGTGCTGAGGAGCAGAACAGGCAGATCAGAGCCAAAACCAAAACAAAACCCCCATCAAAAAAATACTAACTCAAAAAAAACAGAGGGAAAAAAAAAGCCTCCAAACTAAAATCCTCTAAAATTGTGCAAGACAGCTTTTGAATGTTTCAGAATTTGCCTGTCTATATATAAACCCATAATGAGATAATTCACATGTCTATACAAACACGGCGGTACATAAGCATTTCCTTCCTAGAGGCACACATCAGACGAAGTTCCCGTTGTGCTGGCTGGATATGGTATAAACATGTATTTTACATGATCCTCCTCCCCAAAAGCTTCTTTAATTCCAGGGCCAAGTTTTCCCTTTCTGCAGTGATTTAAGCAAAGGATTGGTCTTACTTAGCAGTGTTTGACTGCAATTTTTCATACAATATCAGAATCCCTCACTTCCTAGAGGTTTTGGTATGACAAATTCAGAGCAGGGTGGCTGGGGCAGAATGTGTATCCAAACTCATTTTACATTGGGAATTTCAGAATTTTTAGGAATGTCCAAGCAGTGATAAAATAGGTGAGGCACTCTCGGGCCTGTTGGGTTTTTCTTTTTGAAAGAGAAGCTTCGGCAAACCTTTCCCTTTTCTCTTTTTGCATGTCCCTATGGTGCTAACTGAATGCATTTGGAGGTATTCTAGAGCATTTAGGGGTGGGCAGAGGTAGCAGTCAGATGAGAAACTGGGTTCTTTGGGCTTTACTCCAACCATAGCTAAAGCAGGGCCAAAAAGATGAGTACGTTTCTTGTCACACCACTGAAGAACCGTATATTTTTTTGGAAAAAAAAAAAAAAAAGAAATATATAGGTAGGACAACATTCAGCCCTTTTTTTGGCATACTACTTCTGCAGGGGACTTTTCCTAGAGCCCAGATTCTACTGCAGCTAAAATCCCCAATTATAGTAAGAGGTACTTGCAATACAGGTTATTTTGATGGACGTAATACCCAAAACTAAGCTTTCTACCATCTGTTCATCCCTAAAATTTGAAAGCAAAGAGAACATATTTCACCACTACGTCAGTGAAAAGTAAGATAAATGCTATTTAAATGCATGTACAACATATGTTCTTTCTTCTACGCCACATTCATCTGTAATGCTTTACTCATTTCTCTGGAGACACAAATCAGTGGGAAAAAAAGAAAAAACCAAACCCCAACCTTCCCCCACAACGCAGCCCCTCCAGAGAACCAAGTTTTCTGAACACAGGTAGGTTTGTGGGAGACGAGAGTGCTAGTCAAACTGCAGATGAGACTGGACGATACAAGTTATGTTATTTATTTATTCCCCTCTCCAATTCCCTCCACAAGTAGCTTCAATGACCCAAGATAAGAGGGTCTGGGGAACCTGGGAATCACAAGAGGATAAATCTGGGATTTATCCTGGGGTGGAAAGGTTTGTGTTATCGATTCAAATGGACAGTGGGAAGTTTGTATTCCCAGCAGATCCTTTGGCACATCCACCGGTTTGTAGAAGGAAACCGGTTAGCAGAAGGAAAATAAACATCACAAGTGTCACTGCAGGACTATCAAGCCTTTCACCACTGGTAATTTACTGGTCCCACAGCAGTGCCAGCTCAAGGCACCAGATATAGAGCAGGACTTTGTAGTGCTCGCTGGTCTCTTGTACACAAGACAGCCCTTGTCCCAGACAAAGCAGGAGTGAAATACCTAAAAGGTTCTTGAGGTTGTTGGTTTTACATCTACCTGGTACCTCTTTACCTCTCTCTGCACCTAGCAGTGTCCGCACACCAGTGCTGCCGGGGGCTGCTACACAGGAGGGGTGGGAACTCATTTGTTCTTCCCTGTTTCCAGGGCTTTTGCACAGCTCTGCTGTTTGCAGAAAGGAGCACGTGTCCGGCACGCACGAGACTTTGATGGGTACTCGTGTGATAGGCACACACTTGCATGGCAAATCTTGCTGCAGCAGAGCAACTATGGTACAGAGTCAAAGCTAGGATGCCACCCCTGAGTTGATGTGTCGACTTCTAAACACAGTCCTTCCCTCTCTCTACCACGTTGGCACCTGACACAGCAGGTGAGCCTGATCTCAGATCTGCAAGGAGTTCTGGAGGCGGCACAACTGCTGGTAGCAGGGAACAGGAGGAGGAGCTCCGGTGCAATGTGTTTAATAGGTTTGTCTTTGAGAAGCTCCTCTCTTTAGGCTGTATAGCTGTGTGTTTGTTGAAGCGTTAGCGTCCCAAATCACTTGTCAGCTTTGAAAACGTAGGTTGATAAGATGAAGGAATTCGGTTATTGCCTCTGTTGGGTAGCAAGAGTTTTTGCATTCTGCCCATATTTTCTAAAATCTACAGGCTCATAATCTATATGCAATGGCTTTGCCAAGAGTTTCAAAAGCAAGCCACCTCCTGGCTACATACACAAGCTCACAGAGAGCTTTTTGCACCTTATTTGGAGATGCTTCAGCAAATCTTCTTTGGTTCATTGAGGAACCCTCTGCTTTCTGCTCTTGGTGCTTTCTCACTTCCCAGGCTGCTGATCATGTCAGAGACGCGACCGCATCTGAAGTCTGGTTACTAGTGGGTCAGCCTCAATAGTTGCACTCAGGAAGGGACGCAGAGCTCCAGCTGACTGAGCCTGTTATCTCAGTGAGATGCCCAGCGTTCATCGCGTTGGACCTTTCTTTCCAGCTGTTGGCTTAAATTGACAGAGATCTGCTTAAGTGCACCCGATCAGAATTCTGTTAGTTTTAAAAGAGTGGGAGGAAGAGAATACACAGCAGATATAGGCTTGCAAGGAAGAACTTTTTTTTTTAAAAAAAAAAAAAGAATTTTTCTTAAAAGAAATCTAACATGATTATATATTTCTAGCTCCACTTCCCATCTGTTCACCTTCCAAAGTGACATTTAAGGGAGCTGAGTTTACGATGCTAGAGGCATCAGCAGCACTGGATTGAGTGGATCAGATTCCAGACTGACTCTAAAGCTACTCAAACCTTGCCTAAAGCTCAGCTCTTATTTATTTGCTTTCCTACAGCAGAGGTGCCTTGATCTCCAGAAATGCTGGCATCTGCCCTTTTCTTGTTTGCATCCCTCTCTGCTGAGAGCATTATCTGTCTTTTTACATTCTATGACTTGGTAGAACTGCCCAAACCCCCCTTAACGTGCCTGAAAGCACTTTGGATGAGGTGGAAGGTACCTCTGACAGTGTCTGGAGTTCAGGACCCACAGATCAACATGGTGAGCTAGTTCCAGGGTTGCTCTGCTCTCCAGAACACACACAGGTGTGGTCCAGCACAATACTCAGAGTTAATGACTAGAACAAGGCTGCCCTGTGGGACATTCCTGGACTCCTGCACCCTCTGAACCATTGGTGTCTGGTGCAAAGTGGGAAACAAGCACGTTCGCCTGCTCTGTAGTCCAAGCAGGAAAGGCTGAGCTGCAGTTGATATGACTGAGGAACAGCTTTCTCAAACCCTAAGAACTGCAGGCACTGATGCTAATGCATCTTTTGCAATACAGAAAGGTCCAGCTCAGATTTAAGCTAAGGGGTCACTAGGAATGAACATCTGAGAAGGACAGAAGACTCACAGGCAACACTAAAGGTGGTAACAGAAGACATGCCTGGATAAACTTATGCTCAGCACTAAAGGAGAAGGAGAAATAGCTGTGTGAGGACATCAACAGTAAGGGGAAGAACATCTTTGTGCTCAGAGAGCATAAGGGCTGAGGAATTTGCTCTGGCAGGAGGGTTGGACTAGATGATCTCCAGAGGTCCCTTCCAACCCTGACTATTCTGTGATTCTGTAGCAGAAAGTTCTTCCTCGGATAATGCCCTAGCCTAACATCAAAGGGGACACTTCAGCCAGTAGGTCCCAAATGTCAAGGGCTGCCGTTGCCCTTTCCTCTTCAGTCAAACAGGAGACTTGTTCTACACCTTCTTTGGAAGGCATTTGGGACTGCAGGTACAGAGCACTCTGCAGGAGCGCAAGCTCTGCATTTCCCTGTGCACACATATCCTAATCCTACAATTGCCTCTACAAAGGTTTGGTTTTATTGACTAATGACACAATTAGGGAAAAAAGGAAGCAGCCGCCCACACTGCTTCTGTCTCTCTGTTCTTCTGTCTCCCACAGTGGCAGGGCTCTGGCAGCATTTTATAGGCCTGTAATTTCCTGGAAGTTTATATAGCATGAAAGTAGAAGAAGTGATAAAATATGCAGTTTAATTGCAAAAAAGCCACGTACTAATCTCACTAATGTGCTAGATTAAAACTGTAAATGTGTGAGACTTCAAGGTGGTTACACAGATTTAAAGCAAATTTTCCTTCTAAGTGTCTCTATCCAAACTCATATTTTATGGTATCCTGGACCTTACAATTGACTTCTATTTGTTTTATTTTTATGAATGATATTCAAAGTATAATATTGTCACAAGGGATTCTCTTACTCAGTGCATTCTTTTATCATGCAGGATTTCTATTAGCTTCTCAGAATTTTTTTGTCACACTAGGCTGCTTTAGTGGCTGCAAGCTCTATTGTGTCACACTGGGTTGTGTTAATAGCTCAAGCTGGAGCTTACCCTTTGTGTGGAGGGCTAGTGCAAGGACTTGACATGCTGGAAGTCTCCTAAAAATTCTGTTTTGAGAACTGGATACCAACTGGAAGACTTCTGTATTGCTCCTGTGAGATGCTGGTGACCCACATCACCTCCATTTCCCCACATTTCCTCGTCCTGTCCCCTCCCCCAAAGTCTTTGGCACAGGACGTGCTCCTTCTGTGTTTGTACAATGCCTGCCATAGTGATCTTTAAGCCCCACTTCCTCAAGATCATTAATAAAATAATCTATATAAGCAAGCAGTGTCCGATGGGGCCATAGAAGTTAACTCCAGTCACAGAAGATATTCAGACTGGTTCAAGATCAGGAACTCTGAACTGGGATTTTAGTGGACTGCTTATACCAAATTGCATTTTTTCCAGAGTAATGGTTAAACAGTTACTCTGGTATAAAAAGGACCTTCTTTGAGCAGTAGGTGTATTATAGATCTGCTATTTAGTTTCTTTAGGAAGGAGCTGGTCGATCTTTCTCCGTTTACAGCAATTTCTGAGTAACTCCAATGCAATTATTTCACAGAGTTTGGGATGGACAGCAGACGTATCCTATCTTCCAGGGTCATCTCAGAATAAGTCTGTGATTAAGGTGCCAGGGTCCTCCAAATAGCTACTGGCTTAAGGGAGTGGAGCAAGGGAGTGGGCCAAGTGTCCCCTTGTCACTCACTCAGGCAAAGCCTCCGTGCACGTGGCACGGCTGAGGTCCCAGGGCAGAATCTGTCCTCCTGTCCATGGCCAGAGGGCAGACTGGTGAGGAACACATGCAACAGCACTGGACTCGGAGCTCGGCACAGCTGGTGACTGGAGGACACCACCTGGATGCCTTGTTCCAGGAAGGAGGNTTTTTTTTTTAAGTCCCTAAAAATCCCCCAAATCTATAAACCCCCCAACCCTAGTAGAGCTCTCAGACCCCACAGGCTCCTCTGTGTGCAACACACTTTGTGCACCCACAGCCAGGACATGCTGAACCGTTATGAGAAGTGACTTTGGGACACAGAAGTCCTCCACAGACCTCTCACATTCACCATATACCAGCTATATTTTAATGCTAGGAAGGGAAAAGAATCTAAACATCATTTTGCAAATGTTAAGCTATTAAACTAGCAAATGATTTGAGACAAGAGTAAGTATACAGGGTCAGCTTCTCTTTCAAACACTCCTAGGGTACATTATGTGTAGCATGCTTCATGCAAATACCATGGCCTTGAGGTTTTTCCTTGTGGCTTTGTTCATTCTCCCATTTCTGCAAGGAGGCAGAAGGAATAAATAGATGTTTTTATCACCACTTTTTTGCTTTCAGAAAGTTCACATATTGCATTTTTGACATTATGTAAATTAAAAATCACCATGGCATTACCTGAAATAAACTATTATATCACTCCTTTCACGCTGCTCTAGTTAAGATACTGTCAGCACTTCCATTACTAGCCCTTATTTCAAGGAGTTTCAGACTTACTTGGTAGAAAGGTGGGGATTTTTTTTTTTTTTTTAAATGGAAACTTATAACAAATTCCCAGCCTGGGGAAGAATTTCATTTTCTTTAGATTTGAGCAAAAACTACTTGTCCATTTTATTGTTCAAATGCAATGAGAAGATTAACCCTCCAGAAGTTTGAACATTAAGCAGAAGCCTTATAAAAGATATTTCTCGAATGTTGAAAACTGAGCTGGGAAGCTTCATTGGCATGGTTCCTGGTAGAGGTTTAGATCTGAGCAGGGCACACACTGCAGTAGAAAAAGGAGATCCATTGATAACAATTTATTTTCCATAAAATTAGACCAACTGAAGTCTGACTGAAGCTCTGACCAGCAGGACAGATCAGCTCCTGTGTTGGGAGTTCAGGCACCCCAGGAATTTGCTGTGTTTGGATCAGTCTTTACCTGTGTCTGTGCTTATAAACCCCATGAGGCTGGACAGACTCATCACACCATCCTGTATTTGGTCTGCCTGAGCAGAGACTTTTGTCTAGGACTTCTAGGTAGCAGAACCCTGAAGTTTCTGTGACTTGGCCTACATATATATACACACACACAGATAATTATGCAATTACTTAGCATAAATCTTCAGTAAAATAATAAAGCGTACCTCAGACTACAAATTCCATTTTGCATAGCGTGTACTCTCTATGCATATGTACACATGCAATACAAAGGCAAGACACTGTCTCAGGATACTGTTAAGTTTGGCATCTTCTCCTCAGAGGAGATCACTAGGGTAAGACGACAGCTCTGGACACCTGCACAAGGCACGTTCTTATTCCCAGGGATAACTGCCGAGGCTCCCAATGCAAAGTCCTCACGATCAGGTGTTCCCAAAGGAACTGTAAAACCCCGCATGCTGCAGGCAGCGTGGGTACGTGCTGTATAACAGCTAAATCTCGTTTTGTAGCCCCAGGTTAATATCCCACTTCTCTGTGCAATTCACTTGCCATTTCTGGTTTACACTGTGTCAGCCAGCCTCACCAAACTGGTGCAAAAATCAGCCCAGCTCTGACGTTGGGGTACAAATATTGACTGCCTGGAGGAACAAGGAGCGTCCTGCCACACAAGCGTGTCACCAGCGCGCTTTGGAGCGAGCACTTGCATACCCTGCTCCTCCTTGCAGCCTCCAGGCTGATCTCTACATACGTTCCATCTTTTGGAAGATACCCGTTTTCAGAAACAGTTGTGTAGAAAGGAGAATAAATTTGGTGTCCGTGTCAGGTAGACCAAGGAGAAACGGACTTAGATTACAGCCGGGGAGATTCAGACTAGACATTAAGATAAACTTTCTAACAGCAAGGGTAGTTAACCACCAGAAAAGACGGCCCAGGGAGGGCATGAAATCCCCGCTCTGGGAGGTTCTGAGTACAAATTAGACAAATGCCTGACAGGAATGACAATTTTGATGTTCCTTTGGGGCAGGGGATTACATCTTGATTTTCCTCCCAGCCCTGTTTCCTCCAGTGCTCTGGAAATCCTTTAGAAATAAGAAAGAAGACGTATTTTGATGGCTTACGTCCTACCCTGTGTCCCTCTGTGTAATCATTCGGTCTGGGACACTACACTCTGGCTGTCTCCTCGGGATCCGTGTGTAAATGCCATCAGCTCTTCAAATCCACCATCTCCCAGGCTGCTGTGCAAACCCTCCTTCGGCAAACAGCACACGGGGCAGGCTTTGAAGGGTTATTCTCGGTGGCATTCACAAGGAGTGAGCACCAGGAGTCACAGCAAACTTTTTTGAAATTAATAAAGCCTTTAGTGGGTGAAACCGAGCCCCTTTCTGCTGGTTGCATCCGAGATTTCTGCCGAGTCGCTGCTAATGCATCTGCCTTCCCCGGCAGCGGAGGGATGAGAGTCCAATTTGTGAGCCACAGGAAATTTCACAGGCAAAACGCAAACAGCCAATTTCAGGCTTTGTTTAGAAATATTTTCTGTGTTTCCTGCTGCTGCAAGAAACCAAGGAGGGGAGAAAACCCAAACAGGAATTCACTCAGCCTCTTCAGTGCCACTCATTTTCCCACCCCCAGTAAAGCAAAATTCAAGCTATTAAACAGGAGGGAGCAACGAGCTATGGAGGAAAACCTGATAGTCTTCATCAGCTGCTGCTTTGCTCTGCAGCCCTCTCCTCTTCCTCCCTCTGAAGCCTTCATGCCCTCTTATCTTGCCTGTCCTGTCTCACCCTCCACATAATCGCGGCCCCATCCTCCCCCAGCTGCCCAGCTCCTCCCGATTTTAAACTCTGCAGGACCAGCAATTGCCTCACTCCCTGTGCGATTCGTACTCCTGGGTCCCCAGCTGTGCTTCTTGCTGCCTCTTTAGTCTAACTAGAGCAAAATTTGACAATGTACCCCTTTTTCCAGCCTGGGCTGGAATTATTATTTAAGTAACTGCTGAGACAGTCTTGGCTTGTTGTAAAATCTCCCAAGGTAGATTTATGTGATCACATATTGCCTGGCTGAAAACACACAGAGATGGCTGCAAAAAGCAAATATCATGGAGGACCATGTGTTTTAAATTCATTTCAGCTGGGGTAGTTCTTTGACTGGTGCATCTCTCCCTGCCTTTGGTTCTGTAGCTCCCCTGTCAAACCCAAGGAAAAAGCAAAGAGCATTTTCTTCTCCCACTACCAAGAACCCATCTTCACACGCAGAGACATTACAAGAGGGGAACCCGACATTCAGCGCTCAGCTACAACAGTCCCTACACCTTTGAGCTGCTTATACACAGATTTCGTGTTCAGAATATGGACTCAATTTTCCATAGTCATCTTTCCTACTGTTTTAATCATCCACAGCCATAATGCTGGCAAGTACAGGGACAGACAAAAGGGACTCAGACTTTTTTTAAATGTATGTATGTAGGCATATATATATTTTTCATTTTCGGATGTTTCCCTTAATCATATCTTGAATTAATGCAGGGCTTGTTCATTCGGAGCTCTCATTACCCTCTTAATTAACTGTGCACAGATGGAAAAAGTCGGAATTGCTTCACTCGAGTTGTTCTGCTAGTTTTAAAATGAGATGGCAGATGGAGGACAAGGCAGAAAGGGCTCAGCTCAGAGGTAGGAGACAAGTTTTCAAGCTGTCACAGAAACGTCAACAAACGCTCCATCTGTTTATGAGGTGTACCAGGCAGAGGCAGTTTTAAGTGCCATCCACAGACGTGAGTTCAAAGAACTCCAGACAATTAGCAGCAAAATGAAAGTTGCAGTTTTGGTTTGAGATTTACCAGGACATTGTCAATTCACATTGCTGACGTTGGCTTCGAGAGCGGCCAGTGCACCACTTGCGGCAATACTCGTAGCGTGGCAGCAGCCAGGATGAGCTCAGGACCCTGAGGGCGTGCGTTGGCTTGCTAAGACTACATCCCTAGAGCTCTGCATGCAAACCTCACAGAAAGGAGAGCTGTTCCCAAAGGCCCTAAAGCAAGTGAATCTCTCGGGATGATAAATAAGGAAGCAGCTCTGAGCTTGTTCCCTACGAGCATGAGCCTGCAGAAAGGATGGGTCCTCAGTTGAGGACCCCAAACGCAGACACAGTCTTGCCACAAAGAGTTTCCTCTGGTTTCAACTTCCCAGAGGTTTTCTATAAATAAGTGCAGGATCCCTGGAATAAATCAGTGCTCGCCTCTGGAAGCACAGGTAATCAAGTGTAACTGAAGCCACCTACACAAGGTGACGCAGGTAAGAAAGAACAAACTTCTACCCTCTCCTTTTTTGGAATAGCTGTTCTTGAACTGCTCCAATGGGATATTAAATTGTTATCCTGTTGGAAATAACACATACACACTGATCTTAATGTGGGAGGGCACAGCACTTTTGTTAGCATTTTAGAGAAGCAATAGTGAAGCATAAAATAACCACGTCAGGGCTCTATGTAATACAGTGACATTGGATATTTAAATAACCTAGGAAGCCTACGAGGAACACATCTGTTTCCTAATACAGACGCCAACTTATGTGAGCAGTGTACATCTGTATCTAGGATTTGTTGGTTTATATATGGTTAGCAGGCATGGTTATTTGAAACTGAATTGTACCCATGTGGTTTCCACATAGTCAGAGACGCTAGAAGATATACACACAAAAAAGCAGTTCTGCACAGCTTCTTGTGATATACTTGCTAATTCTTTTTCCAGTAACTTGAGTTCTTTTTGGGCACCACCATATGTTACGACAATAGGAAGATCCAGGACCCCATCTATATACCCTCATTTCAAAACTGAAGCTACAGACTTGAATTTTACTCTGCTTCAGAGGTTTCTGGATCTGCCTCAGGTCCAATGCTTTTCATAGCCTTTTTTTTTTTTGTAATGAACAGTTTCCAGACACAAAACAAAAAGTACTCCTCTGACAAATGCTTAAAAGTGACATTCCCAGAAAAAGCTGCAATGGAAGATTTTCTATTTCCTCTTGATACAGTGCGTATATGTTTTTTTTATATGAAATCCCAACTGCTTTTTCCCAGCTCATCTCTAGCCCCCCCATCATGGGTCCATATCATACAATTAATTTTGTTTAGACACGGCTGAACATTTAGATATTTTAGACCCAACTGGGAGGGAACATACATGAACATGAAGTACTGCCCGTTCTGGGGATGCATTGAGTATTCCCTACCAGCTGAGAGAGAAGAGCAGCAGACCGGGCTGCCTCATCCTATTCATAGCCGTCAAAATTTGCTCTGCAGTTTTAGGCAATTATACATTGCCCATGTTTCTGCACCTATGGCAGCATATTGGTTCAGACCAAAAGTGTACTTTTGAATACCAAATCTCCCTCTTCACTACTCTTCAGCTCACATGGTGAAGCAGGCTTGGCACACATGAACTGAATTACTGTTGGATGAGGCATGCTCCTAATTAACAGCCAGGCTTTGGGATCAGACCAGAGGTAGCCTAAAATAATTCCCCTTAAATGTTTATAGCACAGACTCTGGTCCTTCACATCGACTGTTTTGCTCTCAACAAGCTTTCCCACAGGGCCACGCTACTTGCCAAGCACAGACACTGCCTCTGCTCTGCAGCGTTCAAGTCCTTCCTTGTGGGACTGACAGGATACTGTTTGTAGGTATGCTTTGAGTCAGAAGGGGCTATTTGAAGTGTAAAGTGATAAAGGATACATGGGATGCAGCTCTAGTTTGCTGTGGAGAAGCTGGGCAGCTAAGGAGGCATCTTGTGTTGTATGGCTTGGAGTGCAAGTGTTGTATCTGGTTTTACTTAGAGATGGAAAGGATAGAGTTAAACCTACGTCTGAACTAAACCATTAAAGGGCTTTCAGCAGGGTGTGAAGATGCACACACCCAAGGGGAAACCATCATCTCAGTTTTGCCTTCGGTGCTATTCATACACTGTGTGTTCAGGCCCCCAGACAACATCAACCCATCAAACCATGCTCAGACTGCAGAGCTAACAGCTGCTGAGAATGAGTATACTGAACTATAAAGTCCTGTCAAGAGCAGACCACCACAGCTGCCCGCAGTTACTCAGAGGATCCCAGAAATGTCCTAGACCCTATCAGAAAAAGAATGTGAAAGTGATTTTCTTCAGTCTACTGCTCAGGAAGCTTAGAAGGCACAAACCTCACAAAGCTTTTTCTGTAGGAAAAAGAAAAAAAAAAAAAAGAGAAGAACTAAAGTAGGATAACAGCAGAAGCTAATCTCTGTGCATGTTCTCAGCCTGACAGGAGAGTACCCTTCCCAGGGGCTTCTTATCAGAGCCTCAGCTCCCTCAAGGTCACAGATCAGGGTAATTACACTCCGATAAGCGCAGTCCTTGCTCATTTGCAGTTAGATACTGTGGTGGTTCATTTTCTGCTCTGAATATTGGGACGGCATCGCTGCCCCACAGCACCTGCAATACTTCTCCAAACTGGTTACAATTCAAAAACATAATATGTAATTCTGGCGCGTACACCTGAAGCAGCGCTTTAGGAATCTTCAGTTCTAAACAGGGGCATGAGGAAGCCAGTGTTTAGGAGTCCAATACTATCAGAGGCTTGTTGTGAAATCATCAGGTGAAATCCTACAATCCAGACAGTGCAAGCAGCCAGTATCTGCTGCAATAGTCCTTTCTAGTATTGTCATGAAAATCCTGAAGCACCCACCATGGAAACATTGGCAATGACTGGAAAGGGAAAGGATCTGTTCATCTCGCGGGAATCCCGCAGCGTGCTGAGAGATTAATCGGTCCAGGATACTTCATCCTGGGCTGCTCGTATTTTTAGTAGCTTCTTATGCAGCTTACAAATTGCTCCACAAAAGGGAATCGGACAATAGCACGTACTTTAGAGTCTGCCATGCCCTCCATAAATACAGGAGGGTCCCACATGAATGTTATACCAGAAAGGTCTCCTGCCCCTCGGAGCACTTGCACACAGAGGTTAAGGCAAAGGACAGGATCTCTTCCTTAGCCATTACCAGCCCTCAAATCCAGCAAATACTCCCCCTAAGGATGCTCTCTGCAGAAGCCCTCTGAGAAGCTGATCCAAATAGACCTGCTTTCAGACAGACCACCGCTCAAGTCCTTCTGCAGCCTGGCTGGGCTGGAGGTTGCAGGGAGGAAGGCTCCCTGAGGCATTAAATAGATTCATAACCCAGCAACAAGTGAGCAGAGAACAGTTTCTGTTTTGGAACATTTCCCCCCCCCCCTTTACTCTTTTTCCTGTTTTCTAAAACAAGTACTTAAATCATCCCAATGAATAATAAGGATGCTGGCCAGCCCAATTTAAGGCAATTTTCATTTCAGTCCCAATATCATCCTCAAACATACTTTTCCCTTTATCTGTGGAATGGCCTGTTCTGCACAGCACCTTAAATAGAAAGTGCTACGCTAGCTAAATGCTGCCTTTCAACTATTACAATAAATATCTGACAGTGAAGAAAATGAGAAAAGAGGCAGGCGGGGACTGATCTGCCTTGTCATATGCTCTCAACTTGGCACTGAAAGCTTTGTCAGTCCATTAGCTGCTGTTAATTTCCTTGTTCTTCATGGCAAAGGTGGCCATAATTGGTGGGGCTGCTGGAAATACCACATAAGTGGGGTGATTCACACTCAGAACTGTCACTGTAATAAAATCCCATTTAGAAAATGTCCCCTTCACCCAAGTTTTAAAAAAAAGCAATCTTCAGAGCCTGCCCTCCCCCTGTTTTCTCTTGCAGGAACGCATGACCCATCAGCATCAGGCAGGAGCACAGATCTGTCCATCTCTGAAGACTGGTCATAATTTGAAAGGGTCATCAAGTCTGATGGCCTGTAATCAGTTCAGACACAACAGCTTTTCTTTTTATTGGGACTTTTCAGACTGGACAAAAGCCAAGGAAAGGGAGATAAATATAAAATGAGCATAAAATTCTTGCCATTACCAGTATCATTAGTGTGTGGGTGCTTGAGGAAGTGATAGATGTGAAGAGAAGTAAGCAGAGCTGACTTGGGGAGACATAGCACAGCAGGAGTCAGGTCATTTTACTCAGCAGTGTCCTTTCTTATTCAGGCCTCAGAGCTAGACTGTAAACCCCACCTTTTCACCCGCGAGAGGGAAAGAAGCGAGGGGACACCTTAACTGAAGGGTGGTACAGCCCTTTTAAACATATGGAAATTATGCAAAGCTCTAACAAAGTCTAAGAAGGAGTGATTTTAATTTTCAGTACAGTCCAAAATTCATATAGAAAAAAAATCCTAATTGTTTACTTTTGGCAAGTCTTAGATCTGTTTAGATACCATCACAGGTGCCAGCTAGTTTTATTGAACTACCAGAGCCTTGCAAAGCAATTGGATTCCCTTCAGAATGTTTAAAGTGAATCTCTGCCATATTCAAATCCCATTGAGAAAGCACGGAAGAAACACAGGGCCAGGATCTCCCCTGGACTAACAGGCTATACGATGCTTACTTCCAAAGCCTAGAATCTGCCTGCTATGCATGAGGATTGCCTTCTCCGAATTTCTGCCCAGAGCTTTGGCCACAACAGCAAAGCCTCTGCTGCCTTTGCTGTTAAAGACAGTCCATAGTAAATGAAGCACTGAAAAGTTTAGCTCGAGTACAGAGCTCAGACTCAGTTGGGTAGGTAACAACCAGGGCACGAGGTCCTCTCAGGAACCCTTCAATACTTACAACCCAGATTCTGAATAAAAACAAAACTGAAGTGGGGTATCCATCCCTCCTGGTCTGCCCTGAATATCATGGCTGCCGGGCAGAAACATGCTGGTTGGTTGGTAGCTCATTTAACGTACACATGATTAACTCACAAGACCTACCATTCATGGATAAGTTTCCAATAATCAGAAGGAACAAGAAGCATAGGTGTCTCCAATTATTTTCACTGGATTAATTAAAAGTCTTCAGCATGCCAGAAGGATTAATCCCAAGCTGACACCAAGCCCAGGTACAGGCCCAGCTTCTAAGCTCATGTTTGCCCAATTTTGCCCAGAAGCATGGTACAGAAGATCCCAGCAAATTGGGGTATGCTGCTGAGAGGTATGTGAGCATGACTCTAGTCCTTCTTAAAAGGATAACAAGGAGGATTTGTGGTTAAGGGTTTGGCGTTTCCCCTTCTGACTGGGCTGGTTAGGTAAGGCTTGTCATTGAAAGGGCTGGATTTGGAGTGTTTTGCAGCTGTGCTTCCTAAAATATTTACTCAATGTCCACTGGAGCAGTTTGCAAAGCCATCAGCAATCACTCTAATCTTCCTGAGCAGCCTGAGCGAGCAGTGAAATGAAAGACTTCAGTAAAGTCCTCAAATAGCTGGTGAGATTAATCTTGTCAAGTGTAAACACTCCTTGAATCAGCAGTGGGTTGGGGTGGGGAACACGAGGCTGGAGTGCCTTTTTTGACAGACCCACAACTGCCAGTTTTCCCAGTTATCAGGGAAGAAAAGGCACTGTCTGGATCGTATGGCAGGGAAACCTATAATGCTAGGGAGAAACCTAACCTGCAGAGCTGTGATGTTAAGAGGCAAAGTGTGTTTTCAGCTCTCTACTCAAGCAGACATTACTCTAGTAATGAAAAACCACCCTGGAAAAGAGAGCATGCAGGGTAAGGTCTCTGATCTCCCAGACGCTTTACCTCCCTCTCAGCAAGGAGGTTTTGTGGTGGATATATATGGACAATCATATTTTCTTAGTTACAGCACCAGACAATTGATGAGGAATGTCCTGCCCTTTCCCACATGAGTCCAACCAAGGATAATCCAATAACCTCGGGAAGTGTGCACTATTTTTTAACCCTTTAGCGAGGTCAGTCTCGTTCCAGCCTCGTCCGTCTCCCAAGAGCCTGGGTCTCATCTCCAAGCCAGGAGCAGGACTAATTACTAACAGCACCAGGTCCAGAGGTGTGAGTAACTTCAAGACTCAAGACAAGCATGTCAATTCAGCAAAGCACTTCAGCACACAGATCCGGATCTCATTGACTTCAATAGACCTGAAGCATGCATTGTGAGTTAAGGATGTGCAGAAGTGCTTTGCTGCACAGTAGTATTGTGATCAAGGGAATATCATGTGACCCAAACAACTCTATAAACCCAACGCTTGGGGACCTCCCACCTCCCCTTGCAGCTTAGTAGGACACAGTCAATTAAGACAGTCTGAGTGACACCGAGGAATACAAAGCACTCCAGTGAATCACTGCAGCAGCCCATTCCTCTCAGCACTGCCTACATGAGACAAATAAGTACCTCAACATCTCTTATAAGCAATATCCTGAATTGGGGCCTTAAGCACAGCCCTAACAGTTGGTGCCAACTATTGTGATAGTGGGAATGAGCCAAGGAAAGCAGGAATCTGGCTTGAAACCAAGCACAGGTTCTGAAGATTAAGATATTTTAGCTAATGAGGAGGTGAAGCAGAGAGAACAAGAGAAAGATACAGAAGCAGCAGAAGAGAAAAAAGGCTGGCAGCCTTCGCAAGAATTCACAATGGGGCAAGCCATGGTAGTGTTACTGTGTTCTATTGTAAAGAGCCACAGCAGGACCAGAAAGGAAAGGAAAAGCTGTCCTTTGTAGCATCATTGACCTCCCTTCCATGAAATATCCTTCTTTCTGCCAAGGTGCCTGTGGCTGTAGCACTGTAGTCCATTTGTGTATCCTTTGCAAATCATTATGTCTTTATGAAAACCTGAGTCAAATAAGAAGTTTCACACTAAGAATAATCCAATTTCTCTCCAGGATGAGTTGACATAATAAAACGAAATTGGGTCCCACATCTCTTTGTGTCAGTAGTGCTGCAACTTTTTTTTTAAAAAAATTGTTCTAAAGTATTTATCACTTTATTATACCCTCCTCCTTTGCAAGAAGTAATTATCATCACAAGCAATCTCACTGCAGTGTCACTGATAGTCTGGACTACTTTTGACTCTCCTTAACAGTACACACAAAACCAATTCCCCAAACACTTAGTAACTGAACCATCCTTATCCAATGGTGTTTTCTCCTTTTGACAATCTCCAAAGA
>VZSZ01011807.1:1022650-1035441 GCA_013398815.1 Ibidorhyncha struthersii | reverse complement strand
CTGTGACATGACACAAAACAGTGGTTCTTCCCCACTCCTTACAGTGATGCAGTCTGCTTGGTTTTAATGAAATATGAACAGCCTAAAAAGAGCGTGTTAGCACCGGCAGTATAATCCCTGCTCCTAAAAATCACATCAAAGTGACTGCGCATTTGGGCTTGCCATCTCCTGTCTAGATGCAAACACAGGCTATTGCTTCCGTATTTCAGGATTTTACAGGACACCTCAAGGATGTTGCTACTGAACTGAAAGGCAGTGAGGAAAATAAAATAAGGATGTTCTCTGCTGTAGTTTCACAAAGGAAATTGTACGATTCAAGGACTCACTGAAGATGAGCTGCTAATAAAAAAACCTGCTAGAAAAAGCCCACTAAAATCCCATAGTTAAACGGACAATTTGCCACCTACAAAGCTACCAGCTTGCTCTGGACTTTTGGTGATAAACGTGCAGGCTTATGATAAGGGATACATGTTTGTAGTCTTCATGAGATAGGAGATCCTCCAAGAGCCACTATCAGGTAAACTTATATTTCTGTAGATGACAGAAGCATGGTGTAGAGCGCAGCCGGCAAAGGCACCACCACATCCCCCAGGACTGGTGAGCACACTGGAAAGATACAACAAGAAGTTTGCTGCGTGCAACCAAAGGATGCGCAGCTCTGCTCTGGTGATGGGTAGGCAGTGGTCCATCACCTCTTGGTCAGAGCAGGCTTGAGCTGTTCTGGGGGTCAAACTAGGGCTGGGGAGGAATTAAACAGGAGACTTAAACAGGGAAATGAGTGTGTTGCTATTAAGCACCACGGCTTAGTACTCCTGTGTGCTCTGGAACGGTTTAAGCCACTACAAATGAGTGCAAGGTTGGGGCAGGGCACTCCTGAGTAGTTGTATGTCCTGCTGGGCAGCGCAGCACCTGAGCCTCCAGGTCTGTGTTTTTTGCAGGTAAGTCAGAAGAAATTTTCAGAAATGGCTGATGGAAAGCGGACTCCAGCTCCGTTTGAGAGGCTAATGGGTGATCACCCCAGCAAGCTCACAGCAGGGCTGATGTCAACCTTCAGGGCATGTTTTGGAGAAGGAGAAAGAGCAAGAACACTCCCTGGAGGGGGAGAAATAACAAGGGTTGGAAGGAATTTAACAAAGCCTGTGAAAGGAGAATTGAGGGGATTGGGGGAGTCGCACGGCCAGAGCAGAATCCTTGTCTTTCTCTATGGGAGTCGAGTTGTAACAAAGGAGGGTTTTGCCGGGTGCAGATTCCTGTTACTCCTATCCCACTTCCCCTTTGCCTAGGGCAGCCCAGGGTAGGATAGATGGCACGGCACGGGGTGGACCTGCGTTACAGAAAAGGGTGGCCAGTTTTTCTGCAAGGAGGAGGATATTTTTTCCCTCCTGGGAGATGGAAAGCAGCTTTGCGGTTGGGAAAAGCCTGGAAGAAGCCCAGTTGCTATGTGTGAACTGGTCTTTCATGGGCAAAAGGTGTTTTCAAGAGAGGAGAAAGTTGCTGTAAGTGTGGTAGCGATTACCCACCCCGAAGACAGAAAACAGCCAAAATAAAGCACTGACACTTGGCAGATATGTCTTGAGGTGACATGGGGATGAACTCAAGGCAGTGATAACATACAGGTTGCAGGATGTGAGCATATGACACGGAACCTGGTGTCAGTGCTGCACCAAATGTGGAATTATTGTAAAAGAAGGAAGGAGAGATTTTTTATGGAGAGTATAATTTTAGGTGAAAATTTTTTTTGGCTTTCTTTTTTGAAAAAAAAAAAGACAAATTCAACATGATTTTTTTGAATATAGAGTTTAATAAAGCACTTCTGCATTTGAGTTTTCAAAAGATGAAAAGCATTTCTGAAAATCAAAATTCAATTCAAAAGGCAGAACAAAAACCAGTTTGTGTTTTCACAGTAAACTTTTTTTAGCAGGAGGGAGAGTTTTGAAAAATTTTCAACCATCTCTGCCAATAAAATGAAATATTTAAAAAAAGAATTAACAACACATCTGTTAATCATGACACCTTGAATGCTTTCTTATCTCGTTTTGGTTTTGTTACATCTCTTTTCCTCTGAATTTCATCTGCTTTTTCTGCCTAGGTTGTAAACTCTTCACAGCAGGGACTGTTTTCTTATAATGCATTTGTCCAGCACCTCACATGTTGTGAACACTAATGCGATGTGAATAATATATGGTACTCCTCTCTTGAGCAAAAGATAAAACTCAGAAGCAAAAGCAGATGATGATGGCTTTGTGACAGTGAAACACAAATTCAAGACAAACCTCACTGCAGCATGAGGTCTCCATTGTGGCTCATGAAAGTAAACGCCAAATGGTCTTACTGTAACATAGATGATCTCTAAATCATTTCAGGCTATGCAATTGCTACACATAATGCTCCTAAAAAAACCCAGCTGAAACTCTTCTCCATCTAAAAGCGTGCAGCAAAGTTTTGTTTGAGTTATCTCCTGCCAAGAATAGCACAGAGCAGCCTGGATGCAACATCTGCTCACATAGAGTGAGAGCAAAAAACATCTGGCAAAAGTAGCTCACACCCCCACCTGCCTTACCCATGATAATTTTCTACAAAGGTGGAAATAACATGACTTTTATAGTAGTGCCTCAGTGGCTGGAAATAAAGGGGGAGAAAGTATTTTCTCTAAGGCACCACTTTCTGAAGAAAACCGTGGGTTTCAAGGAAAACATCGCCCATGTGGGTTTTTCTCCGTTACTATCTCACAGAGCAGACCCAGCTCCTTGTGTCTTTTCCGCTTGTCTTCATGGTTGCTCTTGTATGAAGTCTCCTCCTCCATCATCATCAGCAAGTCTGTGTCCCAAAAACACTGTCGCCATGTAAGAGAGCGAAATGCCTTCATGTATCAGAAGAGATATAGCTTCATTTTCCTCTGACGAGAAAGCAGTCTTGCTTCTGTTCCTAGTAAATTCACGTCCTGCTTTCTGGCTTATCGCTTCGTGTTTAAAGGGGAACGCAGGCGAGACAGACTCAAAACTGTTGTAGAAGACTTTGTTGCAAAAGGCAATAACAGCTGTAGACATGACGGAATTTTTAAGAAAGGATGGAGGAGGAAACAGATCTCCCAATGCAGCAGCGAGACTATCATTTAGCAAGGACAAATTAGTCCAAGATACCTTAAATTTGTCCTGTGGTCTAATTCGGGAAGAAAACAGATGACAACCATTCTAGAATCAGTGTTTGGAAATATGCAACAAAAGGAAAAAGCTTTATTAACACTGGAAATGTACTCTTAGCTTGGATTTCCTTTTCAACACCCAGCTTGTTCATCTCACAGCTCAATGAACTGTTAACATCACATATTTCTTCTGTTCCAGCAGCAAGTCCGGTTACTTCGGTTTCCGCTAACTGCAGACA
This sequence comes from Ibidorhyncha struthersii, assembly GCA_013398815.1. NCBI lineage: Eukaryota > Metazoa > Chordata > Aves > Charadriiformes > Charadriidae > Ibidorhyncha > Ibidorhyncha struthersii. The sequence goes on along the minus strand of VZSZ01011807.1, from coordinate 1,032,060 downwards.
GATGAGATTCAGCCTTCCCAGGGAGAGGGGGGAGTGGGAGGAAGGGGACGAGAGACACTAGGTCTAACAGACAGACAGCACCATCGACGAGCTGCAAGTTGGGCTTGCTGAGATATTACTGAGCTGAATGCTGCAGCTTTTCTATTCTTTGTGCATAACACGAATCTGACTTTCTGCATTAAAGTGTTTTTAAACTGAGCCAATCCCCTAGCGTTCCATGAGGTTGAAGAACATTGTATAAATAGCTAAATAGTGGAATACTGTTATGTGTTTCATATTCTGAACCAGACATATTCCCCTGTCCTTTAACAGCCCAATCCAGTCTGCCCTCCCAAACAGAGACCAGGAAATGTCCTTGTCCAGTTGTGCATAAGTACCATGAGCAACCACTTTCCACCATAAAAATGTCACACTGCTCAAGTTAAAATGAAGTCAATATTCTGTAAATAAGCAATAAGTTACAGCTGCAAATTACAGCTCTTAATAAAAAGTTCACAGTTTAAGTAAAGATACAAGGGCAGACAGTGGCATTGCCTGTATTTCCAAATAATTTTATTTTGCTTTTATTCTCAGTCCTTTGCCACAATGTCCTTTGTTGTATGTGTATTTGAGCAATGACAACATGGAGAAATTAGACGACTCACCTATGTAGTCAGGTAGAGTAAGAAAAGAAAGGCAGGTGTCCTGAAGGGTAGCCTTGTCCCTCCTTCATATTCACCCGTTCTCTGGGATGATTCTGACAGCGCCAGATCTGGCAGAAACCATTTAGCTCCAGGGATGCCAGTTGTGGATTCAGTCTCTGGCCTCGTTTCTTAGGCAGAAAAATATCTGAAGAGCAGAAGAAGAGAGAGAGGAGCAAGAGTCTGGGCTCCCTTCTTCTAGAAATAATGTAGATTTTTCAGTATGAACTTAAATCAGTTTAACTAGAAATGCTTGTGGGACACACGTGTGTGGTAATTACAGAAGATCTGAGCTGACCTTGAAGGGTTTTCACAGGTGAAGCCAGACTCTGGCTCTGATCCTCTCTTCTAACCGCCCCTGATTTCCTGTCAAAACTCCTGTCCTGTGCACCTTAATCTGGTAAAGTTATGTACGTGAAAATATGAATGAACTTTTATTTTCAAATGACAGCTTCGGTCATGACCCACTGAACTTTCTTCTCATTGCCAACACTGTCTGCCTTTTACTTCTGCAGACCAATCCCATGGTTTGTACATCACTAAACTGGGAAAGAGGCAGCTAATCTTCTACTTTTGATCACTGAATTGAAAGGAAATGCTGCTAACATCCTACCCCTCTGTTACAGTGAAATTTGACTGCGGTTTCATGCAGAAGATGGAATTCAGCATCATGTGGGAATTGCAAAAGATAATATTTTTTCTAAACATTAGTTCCTCACACATTTCCCCCAGGAACAGAGCGAAAAAGAAAGAGACACTTAGCATTCAGGAGTGAAAAAAGGTAAAATCTAATGAATTTCTTTTCCTCTCGGGGATTAGAGAGCAGTTCAACATTTCTGATTAAGGACAAGAGAAAGACGGCCGTGTGCGGTGCCATAGCCATTTGTGCTGTCCTTCTAACACAGAAGTTTTCGACATGCTGGAGAATAATCAAGAGAATAACAACACTACCAGCAGGCAAGAGTTTTGGACTTGTCATCTTACTTGGCTACATGCAGTTAGGTCTCAGTAAAGATGACTTGCTAAAAATCTAACTAACGTATCAAGGCTCATTGGGTTTCACTAAGCTCCTACCTCTGTAATCACCATTTACCAAATTAGAACAGGGGGAAAATGAGCCACTTCATCTCTGTGTCACATAATGAACTTTTTTTTGTGTGTACCAGAGAGGGTGATTGCCGCTAGGTGTAATTATTATAATAAAGATCAGTAAAAACTCAAGTTAAAAAGGAATTGGAGTTATTGAGCCCACCAGTGCGATTCAAATGGAACCCGTCCCCATATCTCGCACAGATGAATTCAACCCACTGATCTCAACCACTGCAACAGCCCGTGAAAACCAAAGCAATGATCCTGTCCCATGTTTGCTCATCTGTCTAATGTAATTCAGATTATTGATTCTATTTGATGTGAAATCCACTGATTTCACTCAATGTAATCAAATCAATTAATCCCATCAACTCCAGTCCAATCCATGAGTACAATCTACTACACCTGACAGTGATCAGCCAGCAGACAGGGAACAAGGCAGGCATAAAGATGAATAATAAAAATCAATAGTTTTATAAATAACATCTACACTGCACTAGGTATTTTGCAACCAACTGTAAAAAGCACAGAGGTTGATATTCAGCCCATATACACTTCGCATATACAGCAAAATCAGTAAAATTCGACTGACTTTGCCTATTCCCAGGTTTTTAGCATATGGCTGGCTAGGGTCTCTCCAAATGGCCTTTGGGATAAATTTTGAAAATTTTATTTGCATTGAAAGATTATAAAGAACCTAACAAGCCTTGTTTGGAGCATGTGATGGAGAAATGGTGTTCAGTCTTGAGGATGTTGCTGATTAAGTGGAAAGGAAGGTGTTGTGTGGCTTTAATACACCTTCAGGGTGCAGGCTGAGACAAATGGCATGAGTACAAAGAATCCTTGACAAATGTATCATAAAATTATGTTTTTCGATTTGTTCGATCTTTTTTAACGTTTAGCACAGCTTTACAATGGGGAAGCCTGGCTCTTTCCCTCAGACAACGGAAAGGGGGCAACTGTGGATTTTGGTGTGCAGTACCCAAGACTGTTTTCCTTGTCAGTATGGAAGCATTAAAACAATTTCTGAGGGTGTATATTTCCAGTACAGTATGTACTGTATTTGGTAGTTAAGGTGTCCCTCAAAAATGATGTTGTCAGACAAAGAGTGAGATTTCATGGCTCCTTATTGAAAAATTATATGGAGTGAAATAGCTGAAATCTACCCTATCCCGCTCAGCGATGTGAGCCTGTGCAGCTCAGTGAAAACTTTGAAGTTATGCAGCAAACAATGATACGTGACTGAAATATCGTGACCAGTCTTAGCCCACACACTGGCATGTCAAAATGGGGTGTCACTTTGATGTACCATGGTGAAGAGCAGGAGAGAGATCTCTGGACTGAGTGGACACATCCTCAGGCTTAGGAGACCCGGGTTCTTTATTCCCAGCTCTGCCACTGGCCTCCACCTTCAACTCACCTTCCATTTTTGTACAATGGGGAAAATGATACTCATATGGTCTATAACGGATTTTGAGAAGCATGCATGAAAAGCACTGTGTAAAGTTGGTATTATCAAAGATCTCTGGCCCATTAATGCTGATGAACATTTTTCTCCTCAGTATAACAGGAAATCTTCTGAAAGTGTTTCTGTTTGAGAATGGAACATTTCATAGATGAAGAAAAAAATATTCTTTTCAACAGAGTTAAGGAGTTCTTCGGAATGTTTTGGGGCTTTTTTCCTAATTGAAGAGAGGAAGGCAGTCACAGTTAAACAGATGTACCACTTGTCTGTCCACTGCTTCCTGGACACACAAGACTCTTAAACACAAGCACCATAAACAACCTAAAAAAAAATAATCATACATGAGACTTTTAAAGGTGGTAAGGTCGGATAGGTGTACTTTTCTGGTTGCAAACTGATCTGGCCTAACTCCCTAGCTCTACATACTCCTTAAAAAAAATCCTCCTCTACAAAAGAGATACTCCACATAAGAAAAACAAGACACAGAAGTGAACAAAAAGGCCACGGTATAAACCAGTCACAATTCCATCAGAGGTCTGTTCTCTTGCCCCTTTCAGAATGTCTTTCCTTTAACTCTGTAATTAATAACATTATGTGTTAATAAAAGATCAAGAAAGTGGCAGCTGTACTCCAGCCTCTAATCCACTCAGAAAGTATTGATGCTGCTGCTCCTGGTATTCCATCTGCTTCTCTAATTTTTGTTCCATGCTGCAGTGCTGGAGATATTTGAGGCCAACATCTAAGATAACCTGCAGGAACACAGGAAAAAAGAAACCTGGCCTTGTGCAATGCAGGAGAATGGGCCAGCTATGTGGTTATTTACTCGTTTGAACACTAGCGTTGTCATTCCCTGCAAGCAAGATCCAGATGAGGGAATCCTGAAGGACAGAAAATATGATGAAGGCTGTGTGATTCAAATTTTCTGTCACCTCTTTGTGACGGCTCCATTGAGTAACCCTGGGCTTGATAGACCTACTGTTGTTTTCTTTCAGATCAAGGACTCCCAAGCAACGTTGTCCTTCAGTTCCTTCATGTGTCCTTCAGTTTTCTGTTTGCCCATGTGGACAAGCAGCCTTTTTGCTCATGTTTTTTTAATTATGTTTTATAATAAGGTCAAGGAATTATGCATTCTGGCCTTGATAGGAAGAGTGGCTCAGCCTCATTGTTGTAAATTGTTGTGAATTAGGGTGATACCAATGCTAATTGTCTTTTCCTTGCTTCACTGGCTCTTCGAATAATTGCCCTCCTCCTTGGTCAGTTTTTTCCTTGCACCTCTGAGAAATTTGCACCTCAAGTCTTATCAGTCTCCTTCCACCCAACCAATGTAAAGTACATTGTGGCCACTAAATCCAATTAATCCTCCCAGCACTCCCCAGTGAATGAAATTAGTTACATTTTACAGATGGGCAGTCAGGGGTGCAGGCAGCTTTCCCAGGGATGTCTGCATTATCTCTCCTCTACTGAAAACCGGACGTGCCTCATGAATAGTTGGGTCTTCAGAGGTGCTGAGCGCCTTTGGCTGCAGCGAATGTCAGGGTGAGGAATAGATTTGGAGCACTATTGTGAAAACCAGTGTTTTGGTTACACCCAGCGCCGAGGAGTTTAAGTATTTCTGTCTAGTCTTGTGTGAGGGCTGATAGGATGCACCCATATCCCATCATCAAACACACACAAAACACACCCACCTGCAAGGGGTAGCTCAAAAAAATAAACACAAAAGATCTCATTTATCTATTACTCCATTTTTATAATAATGCTACTCTATCATTTTCCACAGGACTACACATCCTTTGCAAGATGAGTGGAAAATGAGGTGCTGAGCTTCCATTCAAACAACAGGCTTTGCCTGTTCCTGATCCGCAATACTGGATGCAATAGCTATTTGCAAATGAGCTGAAGGATTTTTTTTTTCCCCATAAAAAATAGAAGTTAGTTCCCATGAACTGCAGACAACTTTCTCAGCTTCTACGTCTTGAGTATATTCAAGTTTGATTTTTAAAAATTCTCCCAAGCGATTAGAAGCCATTGTGGGCTAATCAACCAAGAAATTTAAACATAAAGTTTGCTGAAATCTCTTCTTAAAGTACAGCTAAAGCATATTTCACTTTTATTGCTCTGAGATATTTACGTCTATTTTAAATACAAAGAGCCAGATTCTCTGCTGGCACAAATCAGTACAGTGTTACTGGCTTTATTATGATACACAACTTGAGGGCTTGGCCCTCTATTTTACGATCTGTCTTCTTTTATAACGATGTTCTCTATTTTGCACAAATCTTCCAGTGGATGAAAGGCATGGTAGATGGCTTAATACATCCCATGAACTACCCAGTGAGGTTTTTAGATCCCCTGGGTATGTTATTATGTTATGATTACTTTTATGTTTGGAAAGCTAAGCGAACTAAGCGCATGAACTCCAGAAAGAGAGAACCTTGGCTTTTGAGATATTTAACCTACTGGAACTCATTTCAGTCTTACTGAATCAAAATTACTTTATAATGGATAAATGCTTGCAGTGTACATAACAGCTTCCATTGTACAGCATGCAAAAAAAAGGAAAAGGTGTTTTCGATACATTTGTGACAGCTTCGTTTCAAACAAGGAATGTTCTGTATCATCCAGTAAAATTTTTAATTCAACCACACACTGAACCACGCTGACAGAATAATTATATGGGAGTGTTGGTGTGCGGAAATAAGGCTACACAATGAAATTGGCAAAAGAATTTGACTAGGCCTGCGAAAGGCGGAAAAGTGTTGGTATAGTTAATACATTTCCGATCTCATGAGCTTTATTAGACTTAGTCAGAAGCAATGGGGGGGAAAAAAAGAAAAAAGTGGCAGTGGAATAGGCTAAGGAGAGTGCCTTTATGTTCTCCATCTCCCTGTGCATAGCTTCAGGAAATGACCATGTCACTGTGAAGTGCTTGTGCTCTAGGTGGATGTGCTTGCAGTGATGCTCAGGTTTGTTGGGAGCACCATGGCATGCAGAGAGCTGTCAGGCTTTGAAGAGGCTTTATTTAAGTTGTTCGCTCGTTGCATGATACCCCACTGACCTGTGAAGATTTTAGGGGACTTCACAGCATGCATAATTTATTTATAGCCAAAACCCAAAGAGAACAGTAAGAGGATGGATGACAGCTCTTTCATGGAATTAGCATGGATTTGTTCAGTTGTTATTGAAACATTGCCTAAATTCTTGATCTTGGCTAGACGCTTGGCTTCAGGCACATGGGATAAAGGAACACAGAACTGCACATGTTACAATCCGCAAAACACTTCCTGTTATTTGGAAAATAAATCCCATAGTTCAAAAGGCCAAAAGCCATGAAACCTTCAATTTGCCAGAGGAAGACAAGCAGACAAGGCTGAGGGAATCAGCAGGCTCTTAGCTTTCTGCCACAAAAGGAGGAATGAGTTATTTCTTTTGTTTCAAAAGGGGTAATTCTCATGTTTTAAGTTAAACCTGCAATGAAATATTTTGCTGGCCTGACCTTTGCTTTCCATCGCCCCTAAAGGACAGTTGCTCACTGATCTGTTATTAGGAACAACATACAATTTAAAAAGCAAAAAGACAAGCAAAACAGAGCAGGGAGGTCAGAGGAGTGTGGTCACAAGCACCACCACCTTTGGCACATAGCGTGAACTTCAGTGGAAGAAGTGCCTTCTGCCAGGGCACCAAGCACAGAGTGTTGGCTGGCTTAATATCAGTCTGTGTTGATGCGGGTTCCCCAAAGCAACAAGTGGTGGAGCTTGTGGAGAAATGACAGCGAGACAACTGGGGGTGGATTACAACTGTGAACAGCAAGGGCTTTTCATTCTTTTCATCTTGCCAGACATGCTGTCCCTATTAAAAGCTAATGTTTGAAAATCATCTGTTTCTCCTAACCTCTATTTGTATTCGGCGAATGGAGCAGTAAATGTAACTAGTGCAGTGGCTGTGAGGGATGAACTCCTACCGGCTTGGTCAGTATGAAGTCCATGTGCTAATCGCTTACAAGCCACCCGCAATCCAATGCATTCATTTAAATAGGATTCGTCGTCCTCTCTGTTCAAGTGCTCTGCATCTCAGGCTATCTCCTTGATAATCCTTTTTAGATTAGTGTCAGAGCCCCAGATGAAATCCTTGCTCATTCTCTTGCCATGTTTACCAGGCTGATTTCCAACACTGTTTCATATGGATTAGGCAGAGCAACTTAGTGCTCATATGTTTTTCAGTGCATCTCAGTACCTCATGAAATTACATTATAGATTCATTGTATAAATAGAAGACTGAACACAATTACAGTCCAAAAGCCCCAAAGCAAAGGACTAGAATCTGAAAGTAGATGTGACCAGATCTTGCTGTGTGCAAATATCTCATAATAAATTGGTCACACATTTGTTTATTTAATCTGTGTTTTCTAAATTTCCTTTTTTTAGCACAGAAATATAACCTTTCTTCGCACTTCGGCAGAAAGACAAAGGAAGGCAGGAGCCCATTGCCATAATTGCCAAGTCAAATCAAGGATGTCAGTGGTAGAACCCAGCTAGAAAAAGGAAACTGCATAAAGGTTGTTTAAAGAGAACTTTCTGTTGTTTGTCAAGGTCATGGCATTTTAATCACAGCCATTATCAGCACTTCCCTCACAGAATCACAGCAAAAATTGGGTTGAAAGGCACCTCTGGAGGTCACCTTGTCCGACCCCCAGCTCAAAGCAGGGCTAGTTTTGAAGTCAGATCCATGCATAGGAGGATTAAAATGGCTGAAGCGCTGTATGGCACTGGGAGGATCATCACTGAAGAGAGTCACTGAGCTATTTATTGCTAGTAAATAAAAACGTTTGTGAAGGAAATGAGTAATATTGGGATCTGTGTGCTTGAGGACGCAGGAGGTCATGCTACTGATGGAAAACTGGGTTTTATGTAAATGCTGGACTGTGCTGACAGACTCATACTTTTAAACTACTAATTGATATTTGAAATTTCATTGCTGAAGATCATCGGGCTTCCAGTTGTTGCTAGAAACACAGGCCTTTCCTGTTGATGAATATAGCTCCCTGAGTGGAGATTAGCAGAGACAGCTATCATTGGGCCTGTAGGTGAATGGATTACCCTTGATTTAATAAGAAGTAACAGGCCATTATTTCTAAAGCTACAGGATGGAAAATGACATCTGGATTCTCGATGTAAACATTATTCATCATGTCGGATGCTCTGCTATTCTTGCCAGTACACTATGCTCTGACGAGGCTGTTTTTTCTAGGGCAGATGCATGGTGAGAACAGCATGGATTTATTCAGACTTATGTGTTGCATCTAACCTCTTGTGTTCATCCATACAGCTGTGTATTGGCCTGGTCAATCGGCCCAGTTGGAGCTACCCATTGCTGGTTCTCTGGCTAGGGGTGATGGGCCAGATCCTCAGCTGGTGTCAGATGGCCCCGGTGCATTAACGGCAGTGCAGCTGTGCACATCTGCAGGCTTAGAATTTTCCCATTATAGACTGGCTTCTTGGGAACATTCTGGAGAGGCAGTCACTGCAAATCCCCATGGAGAAATATTGGGATCAAAAGCAAAAAAAGATGAGGAGCGAGAAGCTGCCAAGCTAGAGTTCAGTGTCACAGGTGTGACGAGCAAGGACTAAACGACTTTTGCTAATGCATACAAGGGGTTTTCAGGTTCATGTCACAAAATCCACCTCTGCTTTTCAGAAGAAAAAAGAGTTGGAAGGTACATCCATAAATCCCATCAGTGTTTGTTTACACCGAACACCCAGTGAACCTACTGTGCTGAATGTTTTGAGTTATTTCTGTACAGCTTGACAGCTGAAAGGCCTCAAGATGGTAGGTCACAATATATGGCGCTTTCGGCACATATTTCTGACCTCACATAACGGTAAATTAAATTGGGGTACCTTTCACTTCTATGGGAGATGAAAGTCTTCAGGATCTGTCTAAACTTGGGTGGTCCAAGGAATCCCAAATAAGCAACAGAACTAGTTGATTTTTGTTCTGACCAAAAAAAAAAATCTTCATTAAAAATGAAATGACATTACAAATAATTTTGTTATTATTTTGTTCAGTAACATGCAAGAAGTAAATGAAAATTTGTCTTAATACAATTATTTCTCCTCCTTTTCTGAGTGGCAAATTCAGGAGGGAAAAAGAGAAGAAGAGGAGAGGAGAGGAGAGGAGAG